>PVHY01010441.1:31986-51996 GCA_004024945.1 Uropsilus gracilis
AAAATAAACTGACAGAGAAAGGCTACTGAGTCTTAATCAGAACACTGGGTTTTATGAGTGTAGAAAAGATTTGCAGCAGCAAGGGAATAAACGCTTTTCTTTCAAATACTGAACCACAGGCTCAAATTTAATTTCAGACCGACTCTGAAGGCTTTGTGTGCTACACTGAGCTCCTATCCATTCTGTCCTCCTCTCTTAAAAGTGGGAATGTATGTTCATACATACTGTATCTGGCTATATCTTGTTTCCTTTTCTGTCTCCAATCATTTAACTTCACAGGGACTGGCAGTGGTGGTTTTGAGAATTCCTAGATCACGGTTTGGGGGCATTTCTGACAAGGGAACAGGATCAGTTACCTTTCACTGGAGAACTGGAAATTCAGTTAGAATTCTGTTCTGTTCTGGCCTGACTTTTCTTCCTCTCTTTTCAAGTTCTCTGCCACTGCAGATTTTTGCTAATTCTTAGGGAAAGCCATGGTGGACATAAAATTTGGAGCCCAGTGCCCTGAGAGGAAATGATAAGTTCAGGAAGTTTCTGGAGTTCCCCCTCCAATGATTATGTTAGCCTGTAAGGAAAATTGAGCTATATTTGCTTGTGTCCTGATAGTCTTGATGGTTCTGCCCTCTGCTGTCTCCTCAGAGAAGAGCAACCGATTAAAACTACTCGGTACAGCAATTTAGGATTTATTGGAGTCGCTACCCCATTCCTTTATGTACCTTTTCACATTGTATGGTTTCACTTACCCACCATCAAACATGTTCTGCAAATATTGTATTCACTAAGATATTTTGATAAAGGGAGAGAGTGCATATTCACATAACTTTTATTACAGTATATTGTTATAATTGCTTCTTTTCACTATTGTTAATCTCTTCCTTGGCCTGACTTATAAATTAAAGTTTATCTTAAGGATGTACATATAGGAAAAATATAGTATATAGTATATAGGATTAGGTACTATCTGCAGTTTCATGCATCCACTGGGAATCCTGGAGCCCATATCTGGTAGGTAAAGGAGACTATACTGGGTACCTGGAAGATTTTAGAGAATTTGCTTAGAGGCCTAGGTTAGGAAAGAAAGACCTTCTACTCCCAACCCATTGGCCTGGGCCTGTCATCATTCCCTACGAGCTTCTTATACTGCAGTGCTACTTTAAGCAGAGACTTTCTTAGGTAAGACATGGCACAGCCTTAAAAGGGTGCCTGGAAATGCCCTCAGATTGGTAAACCTCATCCACCTCAGAGTCCTGTCCCTAGAGCTATGGGAAACCATTATCCTACTTTTAGCTAACTAAGGGAGGTTTTCCCTTGACCTCAGTCTTGTCCTGGTTCAAATTCACTCGCATACATCCCTTTGCTCCTGGCGCTGGGCCAGCTCCTGGTTACTCAGTAGGTAGTCATCAATGAAGGTGAAGATTTCCTCGGGGGTGACAGGTTCCATGTATCGTTCCCGGTCAATTCCCTGCTTGTCAATCAGCACCATGTTGAAGTAGGAGCGAGTGAGGCGCTGAAATTGCCTAGAGAGTGGAGGCCACAGAGGTGTGAGACCTTATCTGGGCTCCCTCCCTCCAGGCTCTCCTGCCCTTTGTCCTTTCATAGATCCACTGCTGGACTAATAATCCCCACACCACTGATCCCTTGTCCCCATTCTTTACTCATCCTGTTATTTTTGTCTGCCTGGACAAACCCTAGTTTTCCTGCCCCTAGGTGGCTAGCTTTGCTGAGCTTTACGTTCCTCACCCCAAATGGAGCAGTTTTGCTCTTATCAGGCTGCTTCCACTGTAGGCCTTCAGCAGAGCCAGAAGCTGTCACTCTGCAGATCACACAGAGTCACTGGGGAGTACCGGTCATAACTGCTATGACATGACATGACTCGTGTTCCAGAACTCATGCTGGGCATCACCACGTGGCACCCCGAGCTTAGTGTCACTGGGTCAGCTCTCCTAGGTATAGCAGCAAGTTTCAGTCTCTCAATGTTTCTCAGTATCTAGCTGGGACACTGTCTTTCTGTCTCCACTGAGTCTGAGCCCTAGAAGCAGTCATTGTTTCTAGAAGGAGAGCAGCAATGTCTTTATTGGCCCTGAGTATGTGTGGAGGTATTGGAAGGATGATAATGAATAGATAAGAAAAGTCAACTGCTACCAACTGTCACCTGTAGTCTTTTTCTCCCAGGGGAAGATGGGAGATTTCAGCCCTCAAGATGTCTTTTGCTCCACTCAGGACTGAGTGAAAAGGCCATGAGGTGACAGCATCAGAAGACTCTCTGAGTCATGTTTGTGTGTAATTGTGTCTCAACCCTGGTCACCTGACAAGCCTTAGAGAAGCACATTCCTGAGGTGGTTTGGGGTGGGGTCAGGTCATTTGGATTTTAAGCCCCACCTTACTTCATTCTAAAGTCCCGCCCCAGTCTGCTCTTGCCTAAGAGTTCACACACAAGGAGTGCCCCGAGATAGGAGTGTCTGCTGATTCCCTCACAACCCTCTGTGGCTAGAGTCTTGAATGTCCCTTCATAGCAGCACCCAGACTGTACCTGAGTTCCTCGATGATGTTGGCTGACAACTGGTGCTCCCGGATGCGCCCCACCTCCTGAGGTGGCTGCCCCACCAGCTCGATGATAGTCACGTGCCGCAGGTCCAGTCCACAGGTGGCTTGCTGGGAGGGGGAGAGAAAGTTTTATGGACTAGCCTCTCTCCCTCAAACCTAAGGTTATTTAGCTGATTTCTCATGGGAAAACTGGCAGCAGTATGGGAAGGAGGCTTCTCCTTAGGCTCCACAACAGTGGAATCTACAACCTCTGACTGTCATTTCCAAAACACTTGCCCCAAAGTATTTCCCTTATTCTGAGGAAATGTATGAAATCGGTTAATATGTGGGATGAAACAAAGAAATGTCATTGCTCAATTACAGCAGGAATATCATCTCTCATTGTTGACTTTTGCATAGGTTTTAAACCACATAGTTTCTGAAAGGATGTCTATTTGATGTGATGATAATTGGTATTGTTTACTGAACACTTACCTAGTGCTTTGCAGGAATAATCTAATTTAGTCCTCACAACACCCCTCACCTATACAATTGGGAGTGGGGGATAGTGATAGTCTGTACCTTGTCAGGTTTGTTGTGAGAATTAAGTGCATAGATACAAAGCACAACATATATATATATACTGGCCACTGGAGCAATGCCCATCCTCTGAGTGTCTGTTCCTGCTTTTATTCCTCAAAATTGTAATTGATTCCCAATGTTTCTATGTGATCATACCCATCTTACAAGTCTCTCCAGAGTACTTGGCCCCACACCCTTGCCATCCTTCAACAAACCCCCCTCCCCACATGTTGCATACCCATTCTGGTATCCTTGCTGCCTTTTTCAGTAAAAAACATAGCAGTCTTTAAAATGTGATAAATTTGTCTATAGTAAAATGGATCAAATACTACCCACAGAATGTTCAAAGAAGTAGGGTTTGTGCTGCAGAAAGGGCAATTCTTGCACCTGGAAGGGCGAGGGGGTGTGAGGAGCAGGTCCAAGCGCTAGTCTAATCAGAACTTTTCACCTGTAGCATTGAGATCTGCATCTTATAATAACGGTTGGAAGGATCAGGGGCTGAGATGATGAGAAGTCTCTGTTTCTCATAGAACTGATCCAGAAGGCCAGCTGCTGAGTTGACATTGACATTAATCTTCATACCTGGGGTAGAAGCAGGTGGCTAGTCAGAGGATCGCTTTCTCTTTTCTTTCAGTACAGGGAGCTTAACATCTTCAGGAGGTCTCGTTTATCAGGTTAACACTTTTCAGTTGTTTCTCCCATTCTTTGGGGAGATCTTGAAAGATCTTAGACCCTTCTTAGAGTAGGGATATAAGATACGGAAACACTGGCCCTTAAAATAAGCACATCTCAGAATCCCCATTCCTGTGTCATACTCATTGCTATTGAACCCCTGTGCCATACACAATACAACTACTCCTGCCATCCTCTGGTTACTCACGGGTGCAGGTGGGAGGTGATCCTGACCACTGGCGGCTAGATTGGCAGACCCGGGAGGGGGTCCCTTGGCGCTCATAACCTCCATCACAGTGGTATTCACAGGTGGCGCCATAGTTGTCCCCTGCTGAGGTGCAGGTAAGGTAACCATGCTGTGGTGGTTTCAGAGTTGGGCAGCGTCTCACTGTCAGGGAGGAGTTCAAGTTAGGTGCTCTGGTGTCTCTCTTAGGACAAAAAAAAACAAGGCTTAGAGGGTAACCGGGCTGAGTTTTCCAAACCAGAGGGCCATAGGTGGTCACAGTGAATGCCTTCTCTGTTTCCAATGACCAGGAGAGAGCCAGAATTTCCCTTTCTTAAGAAATTAAATCTGAGATGCAGCTAAAGGTGTTCATAAAATGTGGAAGCACAAGCAAGTTTATGTATTATTATGGAAACACTATCAAGCTGTTATATGTATGTATGTGTACTATATAAACTGTAATACATGTATATTGCCATTTTTGTTTTTGGACTTTGCAAATATCATGCATAAAGATGACCACTTTATAAAGTTACTCTTAATAGCACAAATTAATCAGAGAAGACTTAAATGTTTATAAACAGAGGTGTTAAGCAAATTATGAGATGTTTAGAAAGACTGTTATACTATCATGGAAAATGTCTCCAAGGATTTTCTTAAGAACAAGGGGAAAATACTTAGGTTATCGTGAAAAATGAAAAATGGCAGTCTAATATTGGATATATAATGATATCTAATATATATATTTAAGTGTGTGTAGAAAAAAAAACCTGGAAGAAAAATCCCAAAAGATTGCCTCTGGACCAATGGGATAACAGATCTTTTTCCCTTTGAATATTTATTTCTCAAATGTTCATCAATGAGCATAATTATTTTTATCATAAGTAAAGCCAAACAATATGAAAGAGGGAAAAGGGGAATCAGGCAGCTAGAACTACCAATTTCAACAGAGGTGAAGGAATTAAAATGAATACTCATCAGATTTGATAGTTCAAAGATCAATAAAAAGAATAAAATACAGCGTCTTTGTGAATTTTATCTAAATTTGGGAGAATGAGAGCATCTTGGTGGAAAGTCAGGAAAAGTGTAATGCAGGTTTCCTGAATGACCCTCTTTAGTGAACTCATTTTTTCCCCTCTCCCAATATAAATAATGTGTCTTTCAGCCATCCAGAGAAGGTTTTGGTGGGCATCTTGAGGGTCAGGACATAGCAAGAATAATGAGCAATGTGGCAATGGAACATTTCTCTCTGACCTTGTACTTTCACAATGAACTTGCAGCTGGCCCGGTTGTAGGCTTGGTCATAGGCTGTGTAACGAATCACATGTTCTCCTTCGGGAAAGTGAGAGCCAGGCTCAGGGCCCCGAAGTGTCACTCTGCATGGCACAGGGCACAAGTGTCACTGAGGAAAGAGACCTTTAGTCTTGGGGTCTGGGGCCCACCCTCATTGCCCTCAGTTTAGGAAGGGCAGCTTGAGAAGTCACTGGGAGGCATAAAGGGGTATCTGTTACTCTAGCTCACCTGGTAATGGTACCATCAGCAGAATCTTTCACCAAGGGTGGGTCCCAGTATACTCGAGCAGTCAGTTTCTCTGGTTCTGCCATCTTCTCACGTGAGTGGGGACATCGGATCTTGGGGGGATCTATGTCTGTTGAGGTCAGAAATCATGTGCTAACTGGTAAGCCCCCTGCCTTTCCTGAAAGAAACCCATACAAACAATACCACACCACTGGGCAGGTGAACGGTGTGCTCTCTGTTCAAGATACTAAATGAGACTAGGGTCATAATTTGCTAAGTATGTGCATGGAGTGCCACCCTCTTAGCCAACAGGAACGCCTTCTCTGGTGAGAATTCCACAGCCTTTGTGGATGTAGTGTCAGAGTGGCTTTTGGCAGCAGGATGACTGGTATTTACCTACGCACACAGGGTCACCTCCACTCCATCGTCCATCTTCCATGCAGATGCGGCTGCGGTCCCCTTCCAAGTGGTAGCCGCTGGAACAACTATAGTCACAGCGTGAGTCAAGAAGCACCCCATTTGTGCAGGTGTAGGTGCCACTAGTGATGAGTGGCAGTGTGTGGCATCTCAGCTCTAAGAGAGAATCAATTGGCAAGTTGAGTGGTGGTGGGACTATCTTGAAGTGATGCCTGGGCATCTAGTACAGGGAGAACCGTATCACAGATAGCAAAACAAATCCTACCCAAACTGCCCTTGCATTTTTGACCTAATTGCTTCTTTTTCCTAAGTGCCTTTTTATTTCTATATTATTTTTTTTGAGAGTAGGTCTAGCTATGTTGCCTAGGGTAGTCCTAATTCTGCAGACTCAAGCAATCCCCAGCCTCGGCTTCCCAAGTAGCTGGATTACAGGCACCTGCCACCACACCCAGCTGCTTTTTTGAGACCAGGTCTCACTATGTTGCCTGGGGTAGTCTTGAACCCATGAACTTAAGGGATCCCTGGCTTCTTGCCTCCCAGCGCTTGGATTACAGGCATACGTCACCGCACCCAGCTTTCATTTCTATATTATAAAATACAATGTTGTTGGTTGGGGCAGGGCAGGAGGTGAGTCTTAGATAAGTCAATTACTCAGTCAAGTATAGGATTTGGGAATCAGCCCTGAGTTAACACCCTAGCCCCACCTCTTACTAGCTCTGTCACTTGAGAAAGTCACTTTCTCTGTCTGAGTCTTAGTGTTTTCATCAGTACATAATTCAGGATCATCAGTACATAATTTCATCAGTACATAATTCAGGATCATGGTGCATGTGAAGAGACAATACCTGGGCTGAGGTTTATGTAAACCGTAGGACCCCAGCAGTTACTTTTTCTTTCCTATTTCTCAAATGCTAGATACCCTTGAACAAATTCAGAGCTCCTTTTTGACTATAAATTCGGTGTACCACAGCTTCTTCAGCTGAAATTCAGTTACATATAAAATAAGCTGACTCTCTGTCCAGGTGAGAATACTAGCCTGGCCAGTGCCTGGAGGAACAGTTTTGGTGCTATTTTATTCAAGAGGAACCCATGTACTTTAGATGCCACATGTGCCACACAGACACTGCTCCAACAAGTTGATGGTCAGCTTGTGTTAAAATCTCATTTGTGGTACTTGAGAGGAACAGGCAAACCATACATCTCTTTAGTTGTCTAAGTTCTAACCCTAAGCTCAATTATTGGCACTTTGAATAAAGCTATATAAATTATATTTGTTTTGCATCTTGGCCAACCAGATTTGAAGATTATTACCTTCCTTGTTTTCTAGTATCCTTTATGTAAAGATCAATAAAAAAAAGTCCTTGAAATCAAAGCCAAGAAAAAAGTTTGTCTTTTCAGATAAATTTGTTTTCTTAGTATTATATGACAGTGAAAATAATAGGTCCAAAGTGGTCACACTTTTGTCTTACAGGAGGAAGAACAAAGCCAGATTCAATGCTCAAATATAACCACTAGTTCATTCTAAGCACCTGGAAATAAGGTTTTGCGTTCATTTTAAATTTATGGGCATATTATTTCAATTTTGTAAGGGCAATTCAAATTCACTTTAGGAATGAATGATGGGGTCTGAATCTCAAATGAATTACATTCACCCTAAGGGATATACTAGCTTCCTTCTCTCTGGCTATCAAGTTTCTCTTCTTCACAGCATCTTCTCTGATCAACCCGTTTCTCTTTGAATGCCCATCCCTCTGTAGCCAGTTACACTCTATTCATGTGCACATGCTTGTATCTCTATCCCATCAATCTATAGGCAGTCTGGGGATAACTGAAGAATTGAGTAAATTCTTGAAGTCACCCATACAGGGCCTTGTCTACAAAGGTATCCTACAAATGGCATTCAGCAATGGATAAATGGACAGAGAAAGCTCACATACTAGGAGGGGGCGGGCCATAGAACTTGAACTTGAGATTGGGACTAAGGAGCTGAGGAGGACATGGCTTGGAATATGTGAATATTAGCATCCCATATTCTAACCTTAGGGATTCTTCTTGACTTTTAGAAGAAGATAAAGAAAGGAAATATTTCATAGCATCATTACTAAGGCCTTCTAAGGCCTTAGGACAGGCAATAAAGCAATTTTCCACAAATGGGAGTCTGAGACCACATATACTCAAGAACTGCAGAGGAGGGCCCAGGTCCACATCAGGCCTCAGGCCCAATCCTTACCCCATGTACACCTGGACCCTTGTACCAGAAGAACTGATTTTAACTTATAGCCCTAAGTTGCTTGGGTAACAACCACAAGGAGAGAAAAAGAAGCTACTTATTAGGATAGTGAAAGGCCCTTTTGGCACCTGTGCAAATTTCTTGATTTGAACTTGACAGAGGGTGTAGTAATAGCTCGAGGCATATACCCTCAGTGGCTGGCCAGTTG
The DNA here is from genome assembly GCA_004024945.1 of Uropsilus gracilis. Lineage (NCBI taxonomy): Eukaryota > Metazoa > Chordata > Mammalia > Eulipotyphla > Talpidae > Uropsilus > Uropsilus gracilis. Next base: position 40,360 of record PVHY01010441.1, read on the forward strand.
GCTGGCTTCTCTTGGATACACACGTCAGCATACGCATGTACACAACTTACGTCTACAGTAGGCAGTTCCAGACCAACGGCGGTTTGGCAGACATTGCACCGACCTCCGTCCAATCAGTCGGAAGCCACGGTCACAGGAGATTTCACAGCGAGTGCCCAGGCTGCTGTGATAATTTCCTCCCCTTGGTGAGTAGCATGTGGCTTCTCCATCCTGGATGTTTAGTGTATAACACCACCGGGGGACTGTAGCAATAGAAAAAAAAATAATCAAGATAGAAAGAGAATGATCAAGATAGGTGTTACTGGTGAAAATGCGCAAACAATGATCAATGGGCAGGACAGAGAACCTGAAAGCAGATCCACATGGATGGTTAGATTGTTGGCAAAGGTGCTTCCCCCCTCCACTGCCCAAAAAGAAAAAAAGAAAGGAAAAGAGAAGATAACCTCATCTAAGACTCCAAGCTTATAGAAAATTAACTCAAAATGGATTGATGTAAATGTAGAAGTAAAATGATAGAACTTGTAGAAAAAAAAAAAAGAAACAGGGAAAAGTTCTTGGCTCCAGAGCTAGGCAAACAGGTTTTAGACATAATACCAAAAACATAATTCATAAGAGAAAAAAATTAATAAATTGAACCTTATAACAATGAAACATAATTGCTCAGTGAAAAGTACTGTTAGTAAATGAAAGACAAACCACAAATTGGGAAAAAATAATTCTAAGCCACATGTGACAAAGGATTAGTATCTATAATATATAAAGAACTCTCTAACTCAACAGTAAAAAGGCAAATAATTCAGTTAGATCAAGAGCCAAAGACATGGACATGTCACTGAAGAGAACATTCCGATGGTCAATAAACATGAAAATGTGTGCAGCCTCATAAATCATGAGAGAAGTACAAATTAAGAACACAAAAAGAAGCAGTTGTATACCCATTAGGATGACCAAGCTTAACACAAATTGGCAATACCAAGTGTTGAGAAGGATGAGTAACTAAACTCATACATTGCTGCATGAAATACAAAATGATAGTCACTTTGGAAAATCTTTTGGTGGTTTCTTATAAAGGTAAATATTCACTTCTGCAACTGTGCCATCCCATTTTAGATATTTACCCAAGTGACATGAAAACCTGTGTTTATAAAACATGCTTAAAGTATCTCTATCCATAACTGCCCAAATTTATACAGCACTTAATGTCCATCTGTGGGTATCTGGTTAAACCAGCTGGTTTATTCACACAAAAGAATGAAGCACTAATATATACATCAATGTGGATGAACCCCCAGTGTAGATTGTGAAGTGAAAAAAGTAATGCAAAAGGCTGCATGCTATAGGATTCCATTTGTCCCCATTTTGGATAGGGCAAATATACAGGGATGGGTAAGTGTTTGCAGTGATCAGGAGTAGAGATGGAGAAAATCTCAAAGGCGCAGCGTGGGGAAAGATTTTGCGGGGATGGAACTGTTTGGGACCTGTAGTGGTGGTTTCTGGATCTGCATTTATCAAAACCCATAGAATTGGACATAAGAAGTAAAGGTGAATTTTGTGGTATGTAAATTTAAAGTATTTTTTAAAATAACACAAAGATATAAGCTTGTAAGAGGTAGGGAATGCAGTATCAAAGAAGATTGCTTAGGAATGGAAGTCTGTTCCCCATTGATTGCTGAGCACAAACGGATATGGGGCTATTAAATCATAAAAGCATCATAAAGATGCCTCATTGGCTACATGAAATCACTCTTCTGTCTGTTCTGATTTTAAAGGACATATGTAAGAAGGTAGAGTGCCACCTGCCAAAAGCTTACACAGGATGGCACAGATCTGTTAGCCTGGGTTTGGGAAGGCAGAAGTCCTGCTGAGTTCATTCAATTCCGAAATCCAAAGAGACATGAAAAGGAGGTTTTGATAAAGAGCATATGAGGAACTAAAGGAACAAAGAAAGGGTAGAGTCTCAGCTTGAGGGCAGCTGGAGACAGAAGACAGCTGACAGTGAAAAAGTATCCTTCAAGTATAAAACACTCGTGGCTTCCAATATTGGTTTTGAGCCCGGGTCTGTGACACATGGCTGCTATCTGGAGACGCCATTTCTAAGTAGCAGAAAATTTGTTAAGCACTGCAGTAGCGGAGCTGGTGATGGGATGGTCAAAACATGTATCACAAGGACTTGAGGTGGGTGGCTGGGATCTCAGCAATCATGCTTGTCATATATCTCTTCATTTATCAGGCACAGTACACACTAGTATAATAAAGGAAAATATAAAGCTCAGGATAAATGCCAAGACAGAAGAGAGGGTCTTGCAATAGTCAGGAAGTTCAAATGTACTAGTCAACAGAATCCTGATAACTTGTTGGAATGGCTGGAAAAGAGCACTACCCCAATTTTTTCCCTCCCCACAACTTTACTTATATGTATATATATATATATACACACACACACACACACACACAGATATATGTAAGACAAAAATTATATATAGGTGTACCAACTAATGTGTTAATATATAGGTATACATTGTGATAGCTTCTTACCCATACAATGCAGGCCATGCACCTCACATAGTTTACCTCACATTCCTTACCTCACATAGCTACTTTGTCTTTTAAGCAAGAACTCAGAAGCTGTGCTCTCTCACATAGGGCAAGCAGGCAGCATAGAATTGTGGTCTACAGTCCATGCTCAGATGCCCTGAAGGAAGGTGGCAGCCTCAGGGAACTAGTAAGTTGACAAAAATGACAGTACTGATTGCATGCAGCTCAAGACTAGTTAACCACAAGTTTGTGAGCAATTAGAAAGGGAACTGAGAATCTCCAGGTGCCCTCAAGAACAAGTCATTCCAAAACTCATTTCCTTCTTGGGTACGATGAGCGGACTGGGAGCACAGAAGAAATAGTGCGTGTGTGACATGGGAGTGAGCAAAATATGGGACGATACCTTTTGTACCTTTGACGCAGGCGAGATGAAGAAATACAGGTGAGGTGACAATATGTTTATGAAGATTCATAACTGATGCAACAACTGTACCAAAAGAATGCTGATGCAAAACTGAAACTGAGAACATGACAAAATACCACCGGTCACACATGACTCATAGGAAATGTGTTAGTCATGACTGAATAGTTACACACCAAGCTTCATATTTGTGTCTTCATACCCATCATTTCATATAGTTTTCCCAACATCCTTGTGACAGGTAGGTGTCGATCCCTATTTTGCAGAAGAGGAAGTAACTTGCCCAGGGTCCCTCACAAGTAAGGAGAACAGTGGAATTTGAGCCCAAGCTTTGTCTGACTAACCCCGGTATTTGTTCTAATTACAGTATCTGCTGCATGTGAGGCTGCTATTTTAAAGCACTCATTTACATATTTGAATAAAGAATAAGCCACAGGTTTGAAATTCAAAATGTGTAAAAAGCCTCCAGTGCTTTTATTTATAAACGTAATATTTATATGTGTAAATGATGTGTTCTAGGAACCTCTCCATATTGCTCCTTAACAAACCTACAGTTTATTAAAGATGAAATAACATTGACAAAACAGTGACTGGCACTTGATGTTGGTCCAGACTCAAACAACTGGAAGGTGGAAGAGCTGGGACCTGAATTCAGAGCTATGGCTTCTGCTCTGTGCAGCTGTTCACATATCTCTAGTTAAGAGCTGTAAAGAAAATGATGTACTGACTCAGGGGTGAAAGGGCCTTCTCTGTGCTTGCCTTGAGATAACTCAGGCAGAGTTACTGAGGTGCCCAGGGCTGAAGTCTCTGCCCAGTCTGTGGGTGTGTCTCATAAGGGCTTCTGACTCCAAGCTAGGAGTTAGGATAAGGGAATGAAAGAAACTTTGAGACTAATCGAAATTGGCATTAAACTACATGGCAGTTTGTCCTAAAACAATTCTCTTCTCTTTAACCTGTTTTTTTTTTTTAAATAATGAGTTTTGGTTTTGATATGAGACAAGGAATGAGTGTGCTTTGGATTCAGACAGACCTGCTCTGCCACCTCCAAGTTTTGGGACTCTCAATGTTAACTTTCCTAAACTTAGTTTCTCCTGATCTGTAAATTAGGGATAATGAACCAGTTTTACAAATCAAATGAAATTGCATGTGTAAAATATATCTAACCGTGGGGGTGGGGTGATAATCCCTAAATGGATGCCTGGGTTTGATCCATAAGCTCAGCTGTCCTCCAACAACAAATTGTTGTTATCTGTGTCATCTGTGAATGACAGAAAGTCTCTCAAATATGACAGATGGCCCTTGACTTCTATGGGGTAATGTCCTGATACACCCCTGTGGATAAAAACCCACCTTTGGTTGAAAATCATCTGTCAAAAATGCTGAATGATGCTAGTGGAAATAAGCCAAAAATGAAAAGAGGAATACCGAATGGTCTCACTTATATATGAAATACAGGGAAAACAAAGAAAAGGACAAGAAAAAGTTAAAATGAACAGAGAAAAGAACAGAAGTAAAGCATACAGCAGGGGAGAAGGATGGAGGAAGGGGTATATTAGGGGAGGGATGAGCCCAAGAGATCAGAATGATGGTTTACAGGTGACATGGTGGTGGGAGAACTTCAGAATATACAATGATGTAAAAAAGTATATATCAAAAATGCTGACTGGGGGCTGTACCTGTAGCTGTTGGCTTGAGTATGGCGTTCCCGTTGTTACTGAATGCCATCAGGAAGGAAAAAAAATTTATTTGTACCATTTTAAGTCAGTATCCTTTGTGTAATTGCAGAGTTGCTGATTCTGAGACCCAAACTTCCTTTTAACAGAGGCTAGGAGCTGAGATTGTATTTTTCCGAGCCACCCTGTCCCCACTCATCACTCATAACCTCACTTGATGAGGGCTATTTGTTGTTAAAGTTGCAGCTTGCCTTGTTGTGATTATTATTTTTCAGATAATATTAGTTTATAAAAATATTTTGAGTGTACAGTTTCTCACCTTGGCAACTGTACTTTTCACACTACTCCCACCATCAAATGTCCAGCCACCATCCACCACTTTTAGCTACTCCCTTCTCTCCTCTTTCTTTTTTGGTAACCAACATTTTGTTGTCAGAGTCTAAGGGTTTGTTTTTGTTTCTGTTGTGTTTGTTTTCCCTTTATATCCCACAAATGAGTGAAATGATCTGGTATTTTTCTTTCTCCTTTTGACTTAATTCATTTTGCATAATCCCATCCAGTTCCATCCATGCTGGCACAAATGGCAAGGTCTCATCACTCTTCATGTCTGTTACTTGATTAGTTTTATGTAGAGGAAATGTCTCAAAGAGAGCTGTGAGACATTTGACCCCAAGATCAAAGACCATCATGTGACTATTTGTCTAAGGGGCTTTATGTTGCCAGACTCCTTGAAAATACCTTTTGCCTCTGTTGCTCTTTCCTATCCACTTCTATTTACAAACCTCCAAAATATGATTTCTGCTCTCAGAATGCCAACCAGCAGTAAATATTTCTTGGACATCTATTTTTTTACTAACTTCTTTGGGAATTTCATACACGGTTCCTTCTATTTTGTTGAGGGTAATAAAATAAACCAAAGTGGTAGTATAGAATGAATGACATATGAATGGTCCAGACCTGCTTCTGTTCTAGGCACATAGTGGGCAATCAATAATAAATATTGAATGAATAGATGGATGATGGAATGAATGAGGGAAGGTCAGTGTGGGCTAAAGCAGTTAGGGAACAGAGTTCTACTAATCTGGCTCAACCATAAATTTCATGTGTGGAAAAGGGGCAAGAATTGTCAGACCATACAGCTACACTGAACCCAACTGTTAAAAAATGGTCACAGCAGGCCACTAGTTTGGGGAAAGGGAGAAACATGAGTAAGAGGATCCAGCTGGGAGTAACTGACATTATCCCAGGGTTTATCTGTGAGCTAATAAAACTTTTTTTCTTTTTTTATTGATTCTATATTTTCTTACATTGTTGTATACCCTAATGCTAGTAAAAGTTTTAATACCATGGATTAATAAAAAATGACAATTCTTGGTGAATGACTGGTGAGAAGTGGTGAGGAAAAGGGGCTATTAAGGTGCCATTGAGAAACTTTTAAGAGAATGATGGTGCCATTTTCAGAAATGGAAAGGTGAGCTGGTAGAGTCCTCTTCAGGGGAAAGAAAATAATTTAGTTTTAGACATTTCCAAGGGGAAGTATCCAGAAGCGATTGCAGATACAACCCAGGAGCTCAGGATACAGGTCAAGGTTGCCCCAAGTGCAGAATAACAACTCATTTCCCTCTTGTCTCCTTTCTTGGCTTCAGCTATGGAAAGAACAATGAAATGTCATGGCAGGGTAGTTAAAAAAGGAGAGGTGTGCTCACTGCTGCTGAGAGGCTGGGAGACTGTATGTAGGTTGAGAAAAGGCCATATGAGTTGGTATTGGAAGAGAGTTGTGATCTTGACAAGTTGTCATTTCAGCATGGAGATTTGTGGGAAGGTGGGAAACAGACTGTAGGAAGTTTACAAGGTAGTGGGTGCTAAGTCAGAGAGGCAGTGGAAGTGGGCCATTGGTTAGGGAGAAGGTAAGTAGAAGGTAGCTAAGGGACACATAGAGGAACTTAAAACTCCAGTCATTTCTCTATTGAAACTTCTCAAAGGTCACAAGTTACCTTCTTGCCAAATATAATGTTTGCTCTACTGTCAGTTTGTCACTTTGCAATATTTGATGTCTTATCCCTCCCCTTTCCTTAAAGCTCTCTTCTCATGTGCTTTCTGTAATATGATAGATATTACTCTGGTCTCCCGTATGGGCAACCATTAGCTCTTTTTCCCTTGTTGGCTCCTCTGCTCACAAATGTGGATGTCTCTGAGAGCTTTGACCTTGATCCTCTGCTGCCTCAGACAGTTCATCCATCCAAGCTGATGACTCACAAAGCTTCATCTTTCCATTTTCTACTGCCTAGAGGGCATCTTTACCAGACCAATTTTCTTTTCTAACCTTGTGTTTCTAAGAGGGGTCTTACAATTCTCCCAGGTATTCAGAAAGGATGCTATCAGATATCTGTTTTTTTCTTAGCTTCGTGGTACATGAAATCTCTTGTTATAGCTATTGTTGACATCTCAGGGGAGGGGGGTCTTTTTACTCTCCATTTCTTTGCCACTACCCTCAATCATCTCTAACCAACATTACTTTAACTGATTCCTGGAAAACTTCCCTGACCCAGGCTTTACCTTCCAGAACCCATGGTTTCTATATACAGCAACAAGGCTAATACTCTGCAATTACCACTTACCATGTCACTCCCCTCCTTATCGCTCTTAGGAAAACAGCTAAATTCTTCTGCATGGCGTGCCAAGTATATAAACAAAGAATCAGAGAAAGGGGAGGGGTTGTTAGTGATAACCAGACCTCATTTTCTTTTTAGTGCTGGAAAGACTATTCAGCACTCTTCACAGACAGACTTCCTTAGAAGTGTTCATAGATCATAGAGCCTTTCCTAATTTAGTTTCACTCTTTATGTTCAACTTTATTTTTCTACTACATCCTCCACATTCTATCTCCTCCGGTTCAGTTGGCATCTTCCTTTACAGTGGTTTCTCACCTCCACATCTGAGGATATCTGCTTTGCTGAACACCCTCTTCTCACCTTTCCAGCTCTGAAAATTCAGCCAGTATTCAAGACTTAGTTTCAATATTATCTTTCATGACCCCCTTCCCTGTCTCCCTTTTCTTCACTCCTGTTGCATTTACTGCTACCACATGATTTCACACTTCCTTTCCCTACATCTGTTCATTTTATTACCATCTTACCTCCCCTGACACCTGCAGAATGTAAGTCCTTTGCGGGCACAAAAATCCTACCTTAGATTTTTATCTCACCCACAGGCTTACCTTGCAGGGTTAGACACAAGGCTGGCACTCAGCCAGTACTTAATGATTAATAATAGATGGCACCTTAGTGTAAGACAGTTGAGGTCACATAGCAACTGATGACTAGAAATCACAGGCCGTGGTTCCCTGAGCAGCAATTTGGGTAAATGTGAGCTATACTGGAAGAGGATGCTTCAGGGAGGGTCTAGGCCTTGGGTCAGAAAAGATTCTTCTTGAGTCTGAGAGTCTGGAATTACCTCGGTAGTCTAGGGCAGGGGCCCGCGGGACTTCTTCAACATATACTTCATTGTAGCTTTCATCTGGATAGTAACCTGAACCTGGAATGAAGAAGACAATATGAAACAGATATATTGATTTCTCACTCAAGTCCTTTCCAACCTTTCCCCCTATCTAGCTTGTTCCCTTTCTGAGGACATGGGTAGGGAGCAAAGGGGAAAATTCTGCCTTGTGGAGCAGAACTCTTATGGGCAAAGCTCACACTTCAGATACACTGAGCTCATGGTTAGGGTGAAATGAGGACTCCTTGGTAACACTAGAAGCTCCCATTGAAAATCAAAATAAAATCAAACTTCTTGATCATTCACCATTTTCATTAATCTGGACTATCTATGACCCATTTCCTTGGTTAGACGTTGGCCACCAAGTTCTGCGGGTGGACTGTTTTCTCAGGTAGGAGGACTTCCTCAGGTAGTACTTTCTTCCCACTGGTGATAGTCCTGCTCACAGTCCTCAGAGGGAAATTATTCTTCCAGCTTTTACTTGTCCACAGGGCATCAGCCTTTTGCCACCTGGTTGCTGTTGCTAGCGGTGGCAAGGCAAGTCAAGGAAGGAGCATGCAAAAGGTAAGAAAATGATGAGAATAGTTGCATGTCCTGAGCAGCTTGTCCTGATTTGGAGAACAGAGGAAGAACCCTCTGGAGAAATTTCCTTTTCCGGTTCCTCTAATCAAGAGCCTTAGCGGGAAGCTACTAAACTATAGAACATTTCCAGTCCACCCCCATCGTATAAGTGGCCCAGTCCCTGGTGGAGGCAGGTCTGCGGCTGTCTGGGAAACTAAACAATGTGTTCAGCAGACGGCAGGAAATCAGTCATGAGAACAAACTAATTGGAATACAACTTGCTCCTTTCCCCGAGCGAAGGTTTTGGAAGCTTTTCTTCCAGGCTCTCGGAGCCCTGTTGCAGGCTCAGGACTAGAGCGGCCAGGCCTGCTGGAATCGGAAGACCAGTCTCCATTTCCAGGACAGGGTGTGCTTCCTAAACAAGGCTGGATTTTAGCGTGGCTTGTGTAAACACCACGACCACAAGCTAGCCTGCTCCCCCTCTGGGAGGAGGCGCAGGGCCCCTTGCAGTAAAGGGTGGAGTAGAGGCCTGAATGATGAGGCTTCTCCATTCCCCACAAGTCCAGACTGGGGGTTAGGAGGTGGGAAACCAGTTCAATTTGATGAACAAGGGAATGGATTAAATCAAAAGTGTGCTTTATGAAATCATGTCCTCATTGGTTTACCCTCATTCCAAAGGAAAAACTTCATTATTTTCCTTTTAAAATTTTTTTTTCTGTTTTCCCATTTCAGTTCTTCTCCTGGCTTCCTTTTATTTCTCAGGCTTCATCTCCCTTTCTCTGATTTTACCACATGGGAGGCTTCTTTGTGGAGCATGGAATTCTTGTCAGCTGTTTTAGTTTAGTATCGGCCTCAAAGTCTTATAGCTCCTGTAAACAGGAGGCCAGATGTGTGTGAATCCCTAAAGGATTTGGTCCCCACACTCTGACTGAGGAACTGGCTTGTGAAGAAATTTCCAGCAGGGAGGAAGCTTCTGTTTCCCAGAAGAGCACACAGAAGTGCCAAAGCCTATGGCTAGATGACAGCAACAACAGTAACGCCTGCTAACAGCACTTAGCATGTGCTCTGTGTTCAACCCGTTACATATTTGCCTCATGACCTTACTGTAACATCTCAGTGAGATAGGGACCCTTATTGCTCTCTAACATACAAACCAGAAAACAGACTCAGAGGGGTTTGAGCAGCTCAAGTACTACTGGCTAGTAAGGAACAGAGTGGACACTCCACCCCAAGGCTGTTTGGCTCACCAGTACCAAAGTCAGGCACTCCATTGAAGATGGAGGTAGGAGAGAGCTTTGTACAATGTCCAGCAGAGACAAAAATCCACTCTTTCTTGAAACCCAGCTTCTTTACTGTGTATTCACAGGCTACCGATCATTTTATATCATTCCAGACTTACAGGGGATGTGGGGAAGCTGAGGGGAAAACCCAATCACATAATTACAGTGGCCACCAGAGTATGGAGGTAGATGGACTGGTGCCAAGTTTGCCTTACCCATTGGCAAGGGAATGGGTCTGGCCACCTTACCACTTTAAGTCTTTACATTCCCCCTCCCCTTAACTGTGTTTGGGTATTTTTTTTATTTTTTTGCAAATATTAAGATACTGAGATGAGTGCTAAAAATGGCATTAGAGGGGCCCTTTCCCACATTGTTCTGTTGATTTGGCCATTTTCGACTATGGGATAAGGGTTGGGGCAGTTCCTTTAGACCAATCAGTGGTTACTGTGTGGTTTGTTACTGCCTTCCTCCAACTTCCACAGCAGCCCTGGCCTCCACAAAGGTATGGTTAGAAATGTTACTAATAATTAAAAGCTATTTTAAGATCCACACTCATGTTTGACTTATGATGACAAACACAACCTGACTTCCAATACTGTACAGTAATGTTAATATACACTTTAAAAGTCACTCCACACTTTATATTCTTAATCCTTTCCAACCCCTGCTGATTTTTCTGATTAGCCCTGAATCCATACTTGGTCTCTCTCTTTGTATCATTCCCACTTGAGGATAAGGCTACAGCTGTGAGCAGGAATGTACAGCATGGTCAGTGCATGTTTGTTGAATGAATGAGTGAATTCATGTGTGAATGAAAGAGTAAGCTTAGACAGCTGAGCTAGCAGTGTAGGGAGGAGTAGTGAAAATTTTCCAAATTTCCAAATGCATTATGAAGCCACCTAAGAGTATAAGGGGCAGAATGAGTGGGTCTAGGGACTAGTGGGGACCTCACTTGCCTGCCCTGCTCAGGAGTGGTGACCCTGGTGAGTCTTATAGAAGTGGGGAGTGCCACCTTTACCAACATCCCTTTGTAAGTCTCAAATGAATACAAATTTAGAAAGAAACAAAACTTTCCCTGTCCTCAAGATACCAACAGCTCACACTTCCATCCTGGGAAGGGTAAAAGCCTTTACACTTCATGAGGTTTCATACAGGTGTTCAAAATCCAGCTTTGAGCCATCTAATCTCTACTCCCTAGTTCTGTGGGCTTTGGCTGGATTTTGGTCTTATGTCCTTGGACTGAAGCTAGGGGCAGCTTGAGAACAAGAGCGGCACATATTATCTCCTGGAGACTTCGGGCTCCTTTTACATCAGTGTGTACTCTGCAAGGGTATGACTTGAATTTCTTCATCTCAATGTCAGTCCTTGTGCTTCACCCCTACAAATCCAACTTAAGCCAGAGAGGGGATGAAGTTTGCATATTTGTTTGAAAGCTTGATGTAGCTGTTCCAGACAAATAGAGCTACTGCCAAAGGCCTCAACCAGGAGCTAAGGGCATGTGGAAAATTTTAGCTGCAGTGACTGTGGCTGTGATTGAAGTAGTTTGTTATTTACTCATCTTTGGACATTTTCCTAACTTCATTGGTTGGGTCTGTCTCCTTTCCCTCCTCACCCCCTTTCCTCCCCTCCCCCATGAGGGCAGACACTGCAGGCCACAGAATATTCTTAGCAA
>PVHY01010442.1:0-51879 GCA_004024945.1 Uropsilus gracilis
ATAATGATAGTTTCAGTTCCTCTTTTCCTATTTGTATCCCTTTTATATCTTTCTCTTGCCTTATTGCCCTGGCTAGGACTTCCAATACAATGTTAAAAAGTAATGGAGAGAGTGGGCATCCTTGCCTAGTTCCAGATCTCAGCTGGAATGATTTTAATTTTTCCCCATTTAAGATGATGCTTGCTGTAGGTTTGTCATAATGGCTTTTATTATGTTGAAGTAGGTTCCTTTGATCCCCAGTTTTCAAGGGCTTTTATCATAAATGGGTGCTGAACTTTGTCAAATGCTTTCTCTACATCAATTGAATTGATATGATCATATGGTTTTTGTTTTTCTTCTTATTGATATGGTGGATTATGTTAATTGATTTCCAGATGTTGAGTCATCCTTTTGCCCCTGGGATAAATCCCACTTGGTCATGGTGAATAATGCTTTTTATGCATCGCTGGATTTGATTTGCTAGTATTTTGTTTAATATTTTTGCATCTGTGTTCATTAGGGAAATTGGTCTATAGCTTTCTTTCTTGGTGCTGTCCTTGTTTGGTCAGACAAAGTTTTAAACAAACTCATTTTTAAGAATGCATTTCAAGATCTCTTAAAATCAAAGTAGAGATATTTTTATGTATGGGCTTTCTCTATTTGTTTATATTTTCATCTTCTCTATTCTTATTTAGAAATCCATCATTAAAGTTCATTAGGACCATAAAGAAAGAATATATGATATGTGATAAGAACTGGGGGAAGACTTCCACTCATGTAACTGAAGCATATTAATAGCCTTTCCCATGAATAAATTAGAAGTAGAAAAAGCAACTCAAAAGAAAAAAATCTCAAAAATCTTAAATGAGTGTTTCACAGAAGAGCAATCATAAATGATCACAACATTTTGCAAAGATACGCAGTCATTAGCAAGAAGAAAATAAAAACTAAAACCACACATATATTGTTATTAACACCAGACAACCAATAATTCCAAAGTTTGACAATATCATGGGCTGACATAGTTTTATGACGTTCTCATTTACCATTGGTGTGGAGTGAAAACTTGTACCACCACTTGGAAAATAATTTGGCACTGTAGAACAAAGCTGAAGGTATGCATGCTATTTGAACCTACAATTCTGTTAGACGTATTCTGAGAAACTCTAGCAAAGATGAAGTGAGAAGTGTGTGTAAGAATATTTCTAACAATACTTTCAGAATGGAAGCTAGCCAAAGTCTGCCAACAGCACAGCAGACTAACAACTTGTGGGATTTCAGTTCATGGAGCTGTATATCCAGAAATGAAAAGAAATAAACAACAGCTGTATGTGTATCAATAAAATGGCCTTCAGAAACATAATGTTGGGAGGAAGAAAGCTAATTTTAGAAGAATACATATATTATGATACCATTTATGGAAATGTCATGGAAGATTTATTTTTGAGAATAGAAACATATGTCATAAAATTATAAAGAGAAATAACTGAATGATAGACAAAAATCAAAAATAGTGATAACCTTTGTTTAATATCCTTTGGAAAGAGAAGTGACCAGTGGACAAGACATAAGGTCTTTAAAGGATATGCTATTGGCCTATTTTTTAAAGAAGCAGTGGGTACATGTTGATTGTACCGTTACTCTTTGCATTATACACATTTTACAAACATTCTTTTGCATGCATCCAATATTTAATTAAAATGACTTTTAAAAATGGTGAGGAAGCAAATACCCAAAAATATTTTACTCGAGACTTCTTGTTAGATAAACAGAGACTAGAGTAACATGCCAGCTACTCCTCCAAACATGCCCTACTGGTCTTTTACACATCCCCGGTTCCTTTTGTCCACTCAGTGCAAAACCAACAATCATGCAGAACTATTAGTTGCCTAGAGTTGGAGGAAATTTTCAGGATGTTCATCAGAAGCAGCACCCAAGGTTCCTCTCTGTCATTTTGTTCCTCATTAACACTCATAACTCCTTGAGATGTGAATGACAAGTATATTACCATGTTCAAGAGTGAGTATGCATACATCCAATTTCTGCCACTCGATTGGGTCATTATTATATCCAAACATTCCTGAGAGCCATTATGACCTAACTCTTGACTTTGACTTATTATCTAATGTTTGTACAGATACCTATATGTCGTCTCCTAACTACAGCTACATAGCAACAGACCCTAAACAAAAGCAAACAAAAAACAAGAGTAAGTGATGCTGCTATTCTCAGTATTTTTTTTAAAGAATTAACCTAACTTCAAAGCTCCCAACTCTGACTTCACTTAGCAGTGAAAACTTTCATCCCTAGTTCCCCAACTTCTATCCACTGGAATGGGAAGAAAGTCTTATATTTTCAGTATCATGAATTTTTTTCAAATAATTGTTTTCATATCAATTACTATAATGAAGTCAGACTCTTTAGCAGTAATGTATCAACAGGAAAAACACTATCCAATTAGTAAAACAATTCTTTAAAAAGATATATTCAGAAAAGTGCATCCTCAGTTCTCTCAAGTTTCCTGAAGGCCTTGTTACCTGTTGCTGTGAAAAATACAACCACCTACCTCGGCATATTGTGCCACTGAACTGGCTTCTACTGCATAGACTCGCCTAGCTCCAGCTTGTATGGCAAAGAACGACAGTATTCCTGATCCACAACCAACATCTAGAACAACCTAAAAGAGAAGAAGACAAAAAAGGGGTATAAACAAAAACTGGTGGTTGGTCCTGGCACCATGCCAACTCTGGGCATTGCAGTCAGATTCAAATAAGTACTAGCTTTAGTATTTATAAGTGTTCTTATCTTGACTGAATTATGAACCTCTGTAAGATTCCTTTGTCTCATGCAGTAAAGGGGATTTGCCAGGCCATATTACAAATAAGTGGTGATAGTTTATTTTTCTTTCAAATTAATGCTGCTATTATTATTATTATTATACCTTATTAGTAAAATGGATTACTTTTAGGACATCTATGGTCAAGTAACAAGCCATGAAGATCTTGTGCCATCACATCTGTCAGCAAGGGTAACATAAAAATGGTCTCAAATAATATTTTAAATGATATACACATATTCAGAAAGAATTGAAGATAAAGTCTGGAAAAAGCAAATGTGAGCTGAGTCCTTGCTTACCAGGCCCCCTCCACAAGGCTGGGTTTATATGAAGAGTAAGAAGGTATTAAAGCAGTGTGTGAATGGTTCTTACTGAAAATTTTCTCCACCTATCTGTGTTCAGACCTGAAACTTAAACCAAGAAGACCACCATTTTTATGGCACAAAGGGGCTGGGGTACTTAACTTTCTGTGCTCAAAAGCAGGGTGGGGGAGCCAGTACCTAGTCCTTAATGCTCAGAAGCAAGGGTATGCTGTTAATGTAGTAGGCTCCCACAACCACCAGTGCTGGATCTCAGTCTGTCCTTTGAAATGTCATGTTACTGCGACTTTCGTTTTCAGTATCCACAGTTTGCTTTATTCTAAGTCATCACAATAATATATATTATTATTCCCACTTTAGAGATGAGATAACTGAAAATCAGACTTTGAAAAACAATCCCAAGTTTCCCTAGCAGTAAGTAAGGGAGTTGCGTTGAATCAAGACATTTTTGTCTTCCAGGCTTATGTTCCATAAAATTAAACATAGCTTACTTAATTGAATCTTGATAAATCTGACATTTTAACACAGCGATCCCAATAGGCAATGTTTGACAAGGAAATAAGATCTTACTTTCTGTAGGAAAATTTAGAAAAAAAAATTTTTTTTTACTTTGATAAATAGCAGGAAAAATTTTCCCCCAAATAAGAAATATCAAGAGGTTGTGTGTGTGTTCTAACTGCAATATCACACTGTGCTGACACAGATACTGTGCCATTATTCTAAGAGAACATGCTGTTAGTAATGGGTTCACAGTGCTCACTTATATTAATTTTAAGCTGTGGCTGTATTCCATATGGCTTCCTAGGGTTTGGGTAATTAGGAGTATTACCAATTTAAAATGTCACCTAGTCTCTGGAACTGATTGTCAGGCTTCCTATACTTTTATAAATACCAATAGTCACTTCTCCTCATCCTCCCCATAAAACCCATCATGTTCATATGGCCCTGGCCCATTGCAAAAACACCCATGGATGATGTTAAGGAGTGGAGGACATTAAGTTAGAGTACACTCTGTTGCTCAGAAAAAAGATGTACCACATTCAGAAGAACTTTGCAGGGCTTCTTTAATTAAAAATACAATACCTTAGAGTCAAGTTTGGTTCAAGCATGGGTGCAAAATCAGGAGGATGGAAACTGCATTTGTTTATTCTGGTGATAGGTACCCTGAAAAGGGAGGGATGGAACTCTATTTTTTTAGGGTCTCATGAGGCACATCATAGAACAGCATTTTTTTAGTTCTTGATCCTAAAAACTAAAAACCAAAGAAATGTTTTACCACTAGAAGAGAGACAGAAGAGAAAATGGGAGAAAGAAGGGAGGAAAAGTGATATCATCCAACATTAGCTAAATAGGTCCATTTGGGATGAGGATGCTTTTGATAGATCCAGACCATTATCTAAAAAAGTGAAAAATTATAAACTGAGGCAATTTTCCAAATTCCTTAATTTAATACCAAATTTATAGCCCAAATGACTTTCTTTGCTTAGTTATTGCAAAACAGAGCACAGGCCTGAGAAGGAATGATTCGACGTTTTGCTAGTATTAGCTAGATAATTCCATCTGCCTCCTCTGTGTGCATATTAAATAAGCTAACAAGTGAATTTTGAGTTGTGAGACTGGTAGAAAGGGCGAGGAAGGGGAGGGATGTTTTCCCTTGTCTATATAGCCATGCAACGCTGCAAACAAAACTGTGGAGGGATGAGAATAAATTTTCTGGTGAAAAACCAATGGTCCAGGCAAATATTTACATTCTAATGAAAATATACTACTTCAGTCCTTTCTGACTGCTGTTTCTAAGACTGGGAGAAGAAAGAACATTAGCACAGATAATTCTGTTACACTTTCTTACATGGCACCTCAGGAAGCCTTGGAGCTACCTCTAATTCTATTTCCTATTCCACAAAGAAGATTCTATTGAGCCCATTTTTTATTCTACCATTGTTAAACTCTCACAGAACCAGGTATATTTGAAGACTCTGGCAGACATTAAGTTAAGCTTTCATGTCCCTGGGAAAGTATCTCCTCCCCTCAGGCAGAGGCAAAAAGTGAGTAATAAAATCCCCTTGTATCTGCAACATAGTTTACAGGTTCCAAAGGATGTTCTTGACACTGTCTATGTGATCCTAGAGCCTCCCTGGGGTGGAGATGACAGTACTGTCCCCATTACTGTTAAGGAAAGTGAGGTTCAGAGAAACCAAATTGCAGCCCAATGTAACTTAACTGGTCAGAGGCAGAGCTGGAATGAAAATCAAATGATCAGCGCTCTGTACCACTATAGCCCTCATTTTGAATAAAATAAACAAGATGAACTGATATACGATAAGGATGCAAACCTGATCATGCACCTCAGCAAATACCTCCAAAGAGCTGTACAGCTGGAGGGAAAGAGCAGGCCATTTTCTTTGTTGTGTTGTCCTTAGTCCTGATCAATCCAGGAGTGACTTTTTCTATCCTCATTTTCTGTTTCTCTCCCTTCTTCCCCAAAACCCAAGATTCAGCAACCTAGGGTATCCCTTTATTAGGTTCTAGATTCACTCATATGCAGTCTCCTTTGGTGGAGAAAATTAACAGCTACTTAAAGGTTCAAGGTCTCTTAGAGCAGTGCTGCTGAGAAGTAGCTGCCCAGTCAAGACATTTCTCTGCCCCTTCTAGCTACATGTGAACACGGGATCCCTTCTGGCCAGTGGAATTTAAGTGTCACTTACAGGCCAACAAGATAAAGGTTCTAGAGTATCTTCCCTGCACTTTCTGATCATTATGCAGTAGCATTTGAAGATGGAAAGAGCCTGAAATCCAGGTCATCACTTTGGGAAGAGTCATTCAGAACATACTGGGCAAGGCATGTCCAAGACATAAATTTTACACTGTTACATCAAAGAAATATAGGGATGAAGAGTTTAAGTAGTTGGTATACATTGGCCCACATATTTTCCTTGGGTGAAGTCCTGTATCTGATATTTTTTATCTGAGTTTCAGGGAAACTCGTCCTTCAAGACATAGTACAGAGATCACATCTCAGGGCTGCTTTCTCTGCCTTTCCCAGTCAGTATAGGTTGGGCTCTCTGGTACCTGGTACTTAACTCTCTCATAGCACCTATCAGAGGGTATTGTAAGTATTTCTTTATCTTAATGTTCTCTATTTAGCCTGCAAGCTCCCTAAAAATAAGCATCCTATAGCTATCTCTCAGTACCCAGGATAGTGGGAGAAGTAAAAATAAGCATTTGTTGACTGAACAACTGAATGGGATAACCTAATACAGCAATTTTCTAATTTGAGAATCACCCTGAAATATCTCTGGAAAAATTCCGTGACTCTTACCAGTAATTTGGTCTCTAGGAAGAATACAAAGTTAGGATTCAAAGAGGATGAACTCAGGATGTCTACTCATAGTCAAAATTTATATCCTGGACAATTTCTATCAATCATTCTTGTCTTTTGCTTCCTGGCCTCTTATTTCTTGGTCTCCAAGTCACCTCAAAAGCCTGACACTAGCTGGACATGGTGGCAAGTGCCTGTAAGTTTCAGCCTATGAAGTGGCTGTGGCTAAGGACTGTGGTTTGAGTCCTGCTTGAGGCAACAGAGCAAGACCTAATCCCAAAAAATAGCTGAGCATGGTGGCATGCACCTGTAATTCCTGCTACCTGGGAAGCTGAGAATGCGTATTGCTTGAGTCCATGGTGCTCCGGGCAACATGAGCCTGCAATTCCATGGGCAAAATTAGCGAGACCTAGTCTCCAAAAAAAAAAAAAAAAAAAGCAAAACCTGACACTTTTTACCCTATCCTTCATATATACTTTTTCCTCCTAGATTATGATCTGAACCTGACCCCACTCATCTGTTTGATTAAACCTCTGTGCCACATAAGCCATCTCCAAAACAGGACCTTAGTAGATACTGCTACTTTGCTTGAAGTGACTCCCTATTATACAGTCTATGGCATTAAGCTATTATCTTTGTTTAAACCTATTCAATGCCTGCTACACTATATATTTCCTACTTGCTCCTCCCAATCTATTCTTCATTCATTCCCATTATGCTCTTTGTCAGGAGACTAACTTGCAATGGACTACACCAATGGGGTTCTTTGTCTCTGGACTCAACTTGGGATTAGTTAAGGGAAAAGACAAGTGTGGGTCAGTGGGAATGAAGATCATGAGATAAGATCATTTATTCTCCTGGTTTCCTTCTTCCTGGGTCTCCATTGCCTTGTTGCACAACCCTGTCAAGTTCTTCTTGGGTACTGATCTCCTACAGCAATGACCATTCTCTCAGGTTTCAAGTACCTATTCCTCTCTACCTTTGTGCCTTTCGGTATAGAGGTGGTGACGGATCCATTCTCACTCTTTCTAGTGCCAGGGTGCTTCAGCATTCTGTATGGGTTCTCTCAACAGTCCACATTTTTGTAAATAGCCCCATTATTTATCCCCCCCCCCAAAAAAAACACCCTGTCCAGTGTGCCATCACTCTCCTGCAAGGGACCTTGGCCATTTACCAACACATTCTTTAGACATCAAACATCTCTTCATCAGGGAAGCCTTTCTTAATCTTTGTTTTTCTCTCACACTAAGCAAAGTCCTCTTGTTAGATGTTTTCTTATCATCATCTCTTTACAATTTTTCTTCATAATACTCATCAGTTATAATTTTTCAATCAATGAGTGATTATTTCAGTAATCTCTGCTACCCACCTTTCTGGATTAAAAACTTCATTAATGCAGAGATTCCCCCATCTGTTTCTTGTTCTCTATTGTCCCTCCCACATAATACGGGGTCCAGCACATAAAAAAACACTAAAATCTTTGCTGAGTGAATAGATAAATAAAAATCTTTCCCAGTATCAGAAATAGAGAACAGATTCACAATCCAAAAAATACAGCGCACATTCATTAATTCCCTGAGAAATTACCTTTTACCAGCATAACAAATCCACTCATATCTATTAATCTTAAAGTGTCCTTCAAAGCATGGCTTTCTTTTGACATTGTCATATTACCATTGCATTGCAATTCACTTAGCTCTTGAGTACAATGTTCCTCTAAACAGAGAATTCAACCTCAGCTGTCTTGTATACACAGGCAATAACTAAGGACAATTTGGGGCTTTTATAAGGCAGTACCAGAAAAGAAGAATGTGAAATCTCTGCCAGACTAGGAAAAAGTTAAAAATTGGTCCATGTAACATGAGCCAGAAGTTCTGTGAATTTATTTACAAATACATTGAAGTTTAAAAAAGTGAAAAAGATAAGGCCATCACTTTGCTGTATAGATGATTATGATTTCATGTTCTTGTGGCTTCCAAAGAAAAAAATTCTGCAAAATATTTGGACAAAGATAAAGCTCCCGGCAGGTTTAAAGCTATGTCTCTGGGTTTAGCAGGTAAAATTTTAAGACATATTTAAGCTCTTTTTAAATTGTAAAACAAAACCATCCAGCATTTTTATTACTGTCTTCCAATAATGAGGCCTTGATCACCACACAATCAATTCAATTTACACCAGTTATTATTTGTTCATTCTTTCCTTGCTTGAGCAGATCAGTGGCTGCTCTGAATTACAATACACCAATCATCATTTTTGTTTACTTTACAATCCCAAATTTTGTATTCTATTCACCTGTGAATTTCTACTCCTTCACTGCTTCTTACAACCTTAATTTTGCTACATCTGTAGATGCCTCCATGGACCCACCCCAAATTACACATATCTCATGCTTTTGCATAGTGATATACTTTATGATCATTACCTGCTGTAGGTTGTCAACTTCTATAGACAGCACCTAGGTCCAAACTATTGACTGACTGAATGACTGCATGGCTTCTAGAGTGCAACAGAATGGGGGAACAGCATACCTTTTCAGTCAGTCACATCTCTAACTCTGGCTTTTGTAGGAAAAGAAATATTCCAAATCATTTCAGGGACTATAGAAGACAACCTTTATGGCTTTTGCACTTTAATCTTATATACTCTTCAGATAATTAGTGCTTTCACTATGGTTGAATTCTTCAGTGATAGCTCCTCAAAGACAGAGCTCTGTATTTGCTGTTCAGTGAGACCTGCTTTCAGTCAAGGGGTTGCCTGAGCTTAGGTAATGCAGCTTAAGGTTCATGGTAATCTGTGCTTCATTCTGCCTGCTTTTCTGGCAGTGAATAAAAAAAATCTATCATCAATCTTTAAACCTCCCTTTCACCAGCTCCAACTACAGTTCTCTATTATTATAGAATATACAAAGTATGCTGATTACTCTTTGCTTATCTCCCCATGTTCAAATGCCTTTGTTTGCTGTCAATAGACTCAGTGTAGCTTGCTCAGTTCTTAACCCTTAAGTACCTATTCATTTATCAGACATCTATTAAGTTCCTCCTATTATCCTTGTGCCAAGAACTGATAGGTAGTGCCAATGCAAAGACGAATAAAGCATGAATATCTGTCAGGGAGAATGAGAAATGCAAGAAAGAAAAACAATACTGTGCTGCAGTGGCAAAGGTAGAATTACATGAACGGCACAGTGAGAGTATGAAGGAATAAGAGAGTATCCTGCTGAGAGGTCAGAAAAGACTTAACTTGAGGTGACCTGGGTAGTGAAAATTGAGAAGCAAGTCCATATTTTTCCATTTGAATGGAGGGGCAAGAGATCAGAAATAGGGAGTGGATTAACCAAGTATGATAGAGCCAGTCACAACTGGGAAAACATAAACTACCTCAGAAGCATGATGTGTTGTTTGATGGAGTAGTACCCAGTTGAGATATCAATGATAAGAGCAAAAGCTGGAGAAATTTATAAGTGCTTTATCACAGATGGTTGTGTGTACAGTAATAGGAAGCTTAAGCAAAAAAGGACTGCCGAAAAAGTTTTCATCAGACATAGGTGCATTTCAGCAGCAACATAATAGCAATATAGACTAGGTGGGGAACAAGATCTGAGGTTGCAAAGCAATGTTGTTTCCAAACTAGCATCAGTCCCATCGGAACTTGAATTTTATTAAGCTTTACTAGTCTCTGTGTGTTTAACCAACTCCCATGCCAGGGAGGGAATTCTGATTGTTTAGAGCAATCAAAGATGATTCCATTCCTCCTAACCAGCTATGATTTGGGCTTTGTTGTAATATGTTTTTTACTTTGAACCTCAGGGGAAACCCACCAGGGCCCTCCCTCTGAGAGAGATATCTTTTCTGTAAAAGATGTCTCTTCTTTCCTGGATGGTTAAATTTGGATATGATACTCAGAGTAATTGGATTAAAATACCTCGGAGTCACACAGTCTCTGACTGTTTTAGCCAATTTGAGTTGGGATTTTCTCCAAATTGAAGCCAAAGATATCTTAAATGCTACAAGCAGAGAAACTAATTGGAAAACTTTTTGCAATATTCCAAGAAAGATACAATAAGGATGAAAACTAAGAATCAGCCCTGGGACCAAAAGGAATGAAAGAGTTGCAAAAACGCTGAGTTAATAGAAACTAGAGGCTTTGGAGACTGGAAAGGAGAGGGTGGGGGAGAGGAAGGCCTAGATTGATGCCAAGTTTCCGGCCTGGGTGACAAGTTATAATACATTAAGTCTTTGTATAGAGCCAGAAAGAAAGACTTGCCTTGCTGTCTGGCTAGAGTAGCCCTAGAAATTGTTAAGAGATTTTTAAAAACTAGAGCTGGATTTTGCTGTTGTTGCTGCTGCTGCCAATCACAATCGTCTAAGGACATCATTGTGGGGGTCTTCCAATTCCTCATATTGTTCAAGGGCTCACCTGAACATGCCACACACATTCTGTCTCCCAGAATTTCCTTGTTCCTGCTGAGGCATGAGGAAAATGCTATAGCATCCATTTGGCAAGCACACATGGATATCCTCCACGTACAAAGGAGCAACCACACTGTGGGGGACAGTCTGACCAATGGGAGGTGGCTGTCAATGGGTCAGTTGTTCTCCTTTGCTATGCCTGGTCGAAGGTGGAGCAGCTTCATGTGCTCCTATTGAAGAAGACCAATACTACCACAATCAGGTTTTCATAAAGTTGTAGCCAGTTAAATAATATTTTCCCCTGTGTTCCCACTCCTCCTTCCTTGCCTGGCTCCCCTCTAGTTTCTCCTGATTCCCTGGGATTACAATTCCTACTGAAGCACCAGCACATGAGCCTTGGCCTCATCCCTGTGACTTAGGAAATCTGGGTTATTAACATGGTTGTGGTTACACAAAGTTCAATATATTTATTGACATTTTTCTGTGAATCTGTTCTGGGTTTCTGGAATGTCTAAGTTCTAACTAAGCCACCAGTCTTGGAACTGAGTAACTGTGTCAACACTTCAAACTTAGAAAACTAAGTTAAAAGAGGAATTTAGGTATAAATGTTCCAAGTTCACTGAAACCCAATTTCTGGTTTACTGTTGGTAAAGTTCAGGGTCTGGTACAATATTTTCAACTATTTGCTAATCTAATGTTTTACCTAATTTAATTGAGTCTCAGTGATTTTATCCTCTTTATCTACTTACACTCATATCCTGGGAAGAAGATATTAAAACTAAGTCATCTACTTTAGGAGTTACTGTCCCATGGTCTTCTTTATAAGCTTTTTAAAAAGTCAGTAGTTACCCCCCTGTTGG
Source organism: Uropsilus gracilis (assembly GCA_004024945.1). Classification (NCBI taxonomy): domain Eukaryota; kingdom Metazoa; phylum Chordata; class Mammalia; order Eulipotyphla; family Talpidae; genus Uropsilus; species Uropsilus gracilis. Next base: position 11,724 of record PVHY01010442.1, read on the forward strand.
CCTTTCACAGCCCTGTTTTATGTGAAAGGTTAAGAAATTCAACCCTAAGAGCTTTCTACAGTGCTTTGCATTTGGTAGGGAGGCAAACCACCAAGTAGAAATTAGGAGTAATTTAACCTACCATATTATAAAGTATTAACCCTTCAAACCTCTTCCTTTTCCCCTTGCACCTTGCCAAGCACAGCTGATGTACTGAAAATGTTCCCATCACAAGATGTCCTCTTTTAATGATTTTTTCAAATGTGGTATCTGACATACAGCCAATAGTGTCATTTACCAAATTTTTCTGGATCTCCTTGTGGGCACACAGTAGAAATCACATGCCCTTGCACTCTTAAAATTAGAAATGACTCCATGTCTTCCTTGATCCATGTAATATAATTGAATATGGATCATTTTAAGAATTAGGGGTGTGGTTTTATTTCTCATGGAGTCTGCTCTTTTTGCCTGATCCTGAAAGGATGAGAAAAAGTGCAGATCTTAGCTACCCCAGGATGGACATCAGAGTGAGCAAGAAATGGTTTGGGGGTCGACTGTTACAGAAGTCTCACCAAGCCTACCCTAACATGCTGGGTAAGCTATATCCTTGAAGTGCCAATGCTTTAATTTAGGTTCCCTAGTTATGCCTGTAGTATCCCAGCACTATGCTGAGACTCCACATATGGCAGCTTGGTAAATTTTCACAGCCACGATGTAGTTAAGTATTTTCATCCCAATGTAAGATAACCTTGAAAAGACTAATGTTGCATGTTTCTACCTTGAAAGTTACAGTCATGGGCTTTGATCACAGATACATTGACAAGAAAACCCCCAGTTCTCTCTTTTCCAAATGCCCTAAAAATAATCTGTGACTATTGCTTATTCAACCTTCCTGGCTCTCTTTGAAAGCTGCATTATGTTTTTACACCAGATGAAAGCATTTTCCTCTGCTGACTCTGGCATCTTTTTTCCAATATCCTTTCAGAAGAGGATTCCATTCAAGTTCAGGAGAACCTTGGCATAGACTCGACATCTGCTTTATGCTCACAACCAGGAAACTCATGTGGAGGCCCCTTCAGTGCTTAAGGAGTCAGATTGGACAACTACGGCTCATTTTCTACCTCTTGTTTTCACCTCAAATACTGAGAATTAATTCCAGGGAAAATTCTTGATATATGACCTAACTTGACCATAGCCACGGTGGGCTGAGTAGTACCCCTCAAATTCATGTCCAGAATCTGTGAATATGATCTATTTGGAAGTGGATTCTTTAAGGTCTATCAAGTTAGGTAACATCAGATTAGATTATGGAGAACTCTAACATGAAAGATGACATCGAATGAAATTTACACATAGAGACAGAGGCATGTGGGAAGAACACCAGGTGATGACGGAGTGATGTGCCTGTAAATTGAGGAATACTGAGGATTTCTGGCAGTGACAAGAAGCTAGGAAAAGGCAAGTAAGTTTCCTCCCTAGAGACTTCAGAAAGAGCTTGGCCCTACTGACACCTTGATTTCAGACTCTGGCTTCCAAAACTAGGAGATAATACATTTCTATTGCTCTAAGTGAATGGGTCTTTGAGAATTTGTTATTGTCAGTCTGAGAAAACAAACACCCTCCAAAGTTCAAACTACACAATTTTATACCATCTATCTCTATCTACCTACCTACATATGTAATGTCTCACTACTACATTCTACCCACACACACATTCCAAAAATCACAATTTCAGTTTATCAAACTAGAACACATAATGGTTTTTCATTGCTTCCCAGATGACCTGGAAGTATAAGTTTTGCATCCTAATTTTGCATATAACTCTACCACTTAACTGATATATCCTTAAAGCAAGATAAATCTGCGTAGCTCTTGACCCTCCACTTAAACTACTAGACTAGCAATGTACATTGCATTGCTTGTTGTATGGTTGAATGGTGCTGTCATTCTTTTGTGCGTCTTAGTATCTGAAATTCTTCCTATGTTTAAAGAATGCCCCCCTTGAGAAGGTAGCACTAATTTCCCAGCAAGGAAGCTGAAGATATCTGATGCTTTCTCTATCACCCCTGTGGATAAAGTAGAGGCATGTTCAGGGCTCTGTCAGTAGGATATATTTTTCAGGCAAAGTTCAGTGTGTAAAGATACAGAGATGACTCAGCGTCCACTGGAATGAGATCATGACTATCTCCAGATTGTAGAGTAGCACGGGTAGGGTCTAAGGATAATGCCCAAAAGTGGTATAGGGTGAAACTTGGCATGTTGTGCTGTCCATGTCTGGTAGCGCTGCATTTTGATCAATTCTGCAGCATGAATTTGGAAAGTATTTTTGGTTACGCAGATTCCATGCTAGTTCTCTGATGTTCCTTGTCCTTTTAGGAAATCCATTCTTTATTTGTCCCCTCTTTCCTTTTTTAATTAAATTCACAGAGTTGGTTTCTGATGCTGGCATCAAAAACATCCTGGCTAATAAATAAGGGTGAGGTGGGATATGTAAAGTATCTAGCAGGAATTATGAGTCACATCCTTCTCTATCTCCCAAGCTCTGAACAAGGATTTTACTGTTACTAGGTTGACATATATACTGAGTGGGGAAATTAAAAAAAGAATCAAAGAATTAAAAAAAATCAAAGAATTTAAAAAAACTGTATTAAGAAAATGTAGTCTATAAATGCAATGGAATATTATTTTGCCTTTAAAAAGGAGATGGTGCCATTTGTAACAACATGCAGATAGCAAGCATATATTATACTAAGTGAAGTTAAGTCAAACACAGAAGGAAAAATATGGCAAGAGTTCACTGTATGTACTATATAAAATAGACTCAAAAGCAGAGAAGAATGGTGACAACTAGGGATTTAGGTGGAGAACGAAATAGGGAGATGGCATCAAAAGGTAAAAAGTTTCAGTTACACAAGATGAATAATTAACTCTTAATTTTTCAAGATTGGCTGCACAGTACAGTGCATAAAACTATCATATTGCATACTTAAGCTTGGCTAAGAGAGAGCTGATGTTATGTGATCTTATTGTAAGAGGAGCTGACAGCTTCTGGTTTAGTGGTGCAATGGAGTGTGCCTGGCTTTGTTGCACCCTCTACACCCACCACCAGGTTGACCCCAGCATAGGCTAGGTTTCACATGCTGGAGGGGTTTGGGTTTTGAAACCAAAGTCAATCAGGGTGCAAAGATGTCAATCAGGTTTTGAGACCTACACCAGTTTTGAAAACATGTCAGTCAGGTCTGGAAACTGCACTGCTGCTGGGAGCAAGAAAAGGAGCAGAGACCCTAAAGTCAAAAAGGATGACCCTGAAAGTCAGAAGTATCCAGACATTCTCTCCTGGAACTACCTAGCTTCAGATCTCTGACTTGCCACTTGTAATCATTGTCATTCCTGCCTACAGCAAAAACTTGGGATGCCTCTAATAGCTATTTACAGCTGTATAATCCTCCCGTACCACCTCCTGACCACTGCTGCCTGATCCTCCACCATCATCCCTTCTATTGTTGTTGCCTGTCTCTGGAAAAGCTTCCTGATCAGCACTGCTGGCCTGTGCCTGAGCTGCATCTAAAAGCTGTTGATAGCTGCCTGTTTGGTCTGTGCCCACACCACCTCATGAGCTGTCTCCCATTGCTTTGTCTCTAGTGGTTTGCAGTCTGGATACCTGATCATTACTGCTGGCTGCTACCATGGTGTCGCAGCAGTACCACCTGATATTACTTCAGCTGCCACTGTGAGTTGGATGCTAGTCCACCGCTTATCCTTGAGCAACCAGACACAGGTTCTCATTGAAGGAGTAACACTATCTTTCATGAGCAGTTTTCGAACTGGTAGGCACTGCAGGCACTAACTGGTATAGAATGGATGGCCATTTATGGCCTTAGAAACTCTTTTTTTCTCTCCTAATTCTCCCCTTTTGTAAACAATTCCTGTTGCTGTTACACTCTGTGTATGAGTATGAGTTATGTTTTATAATTGTAAGTGCACAGATGAGAACCCAAGACTATGAAATTTCCCACATTTTGCATAGTCTCATTACTACAAAATGAAAATAATAATAATAAATAATAATAGTAATAATAATAATGTAGTTAAGAGGGTAGGAGGAAATCGGTGGTAACAGTTCATGGCATAGAATATAATGATGGTTTTATAGATGTTTATCTATAAACTCATCAAGTAATACACATTAATATATACAGCTGTGTTGTATGAGATTGATACCTCATTAAAATGGTTTTAAAAATCTAATTGTGTCATCTTTAGACAGGGTATGCAGAGCTGGAAGAGGAAGATTTTTAGAGTGGGATTAGAGATGGACTCCAGGACCTTTGGCCTAACTTACACCAAGAGAGTGTACAGTGGAAGGGTCCAATCTAAGCAGGTTGCTTTGTGTGTTTGTTGTTATTTATGTTTTCTTTTATGCCTTTAAATCTCTGAATTCCATCTGCATAAACCAGCCTCACATTTGGATGCACAAAGCAGCTGTTGCGACTGGGGATCCTTTTCCATGTGAAAATGCTGATTTAAAAAAATAATCAGCTCTAGGCTCCTGCTTACTCTCACAAGTTTCCAGCAACTGGTGCCCTGACAAATGAAGTGTCAAAACATTTCCAAATTAAAATCCTACAGCTCACACAGCCCCACACCCTCAGCAGGATGGACCTTCCCCTGCTTCTACCTAACATACACTTGAAAAACTAAAAATAGCCAGATGGCAATTAACAGAAACTCTGAGGAGGGGAATGTGGTGGGTTCCAACAGGTCAGTTTCCTGGACAGATTCCAAATGGAATTCTCAGCCAGCAGTGTTCTGGCCAAGACAGGATTTTCATTAAAACTGCATGGAGAAGGTAGAGTAAAAATCAAGATTTGAAAGATTGAAAATTATAGGAGGGGAGGAAACTTCACCATTCCCAGGACTATCGATAATAATAATATGCTGAGTTCACATGATGGTACTGAGCACCTCATACGTGTATTATCTTGATATTACAAGGTCTCTGAGAATTAGGGCATACATAGGAACATGAAACCTAGGATGGCACATAACCTGCCCAAGATATCAAGACAAACAGGATAAAATTCTTGAATTAAGTTTAAATCCCAGTCTTTCATTGACTAGTTGTACAACATCAGGTTAATTAACCTTGCCAGATTTCAGTTCTATCATCTCTTAAATTGTAGTAGTATTAGTATTTATCACATACATTTGTAACAAAGATGGAAAAGAAAACAAAACTATGATATAGATAGAATGGTTGTGTCTTGCAAATTCTCATGTTGAAACTCGAATCTGCAATATAATGGTATTTGAAGATGGAGTCTTTGAGGTCATGGCATTGCAAAGAGAGAACCCACTTGGCAGGATTAATGCCCCTAAAAGAGACAAGAGTAAGCCTGCCCCCTCTTACCCCCTTTGCCTTGTGAGGACACAGTAAGAAAGGTAGTAAGTACTCTTAAGCCAGGAAATGAGCCCTCACCAGTCAACAGCTCTACTGACATTGATCTTGGATTTTCAGCTACTGAAAACTGTGGGAAATATATTTTTAAGCCCCTAAGTTCATGGCATTCTCTATGACAGAAGTTCACTGAACTCACTTAGACAAAAAGAGTGCACAGAAAGCTCTTAGCAAGGGGCCTACAATACTATGTTCTTTAGTAGATAATAGCCATGGACACTGATCATTCTGAAACCATGCCCTTTTAGGGAATCAAAGAGTCTACGGATTTAGTGAAAATGTAACCTCTTCTACACAGATGTCCAGGGATTATCCTAAAACACTCTTCAATATGTTCAAACAAAAAATGGATTTTTAAAAAAATTTTAGGTTCCCAGTGGATTTGGTAGATGATATGGGGGACAGGGGTCTAGGTTAGTCTGACACAGGTTATGGACAAATCCAGAGACTGATAATTTAGAAGTACAGTAAACTTAAGTGAAAGTATTTTCTAAGGGAGAAAAGGGCAGGTGACAAATTGACAACCCAGGGCAAAAGTGCAACTTGCCTTTATATCTCTGCTTTCTTTGTATGGCACTTTCTTTTTACTCATTTAGCAAGTATTGGCTACTTCTATATTCAGAAAAAAGACTCCCCCACCTCCAAAAACAACAACAACAAATAATCAAGTTTTTCATTAAGGTTGTGGGTTAGGAAATATTGCAGGTGGCTAAAGTGGTGGTTTGGACACTAGCATACAGGAAACACTGCAGATGATTAGGTTATTAAAGAGAGTGCCATCTTAAGACCCAATTTTAATTTTAAAGTTTTTAGGCCTATTTGGAATTAGGGTGCCTAGTACTTAAAAACCAGAACAGTTTGCCATTTCAGTTTCCAGAGGTAAGTAGATATTTTCTTCCAGGAGAAGGCAGTACGAAAAATTAAGGTTGTCATATTTCTTCTTCCCACCCCCTCCCCACTCCCCTGCCACCTCCAGGAGTAGTCAACCTACTGGCTGCCTTGGAAAACAGGGCTGAATTTGCATACCTCAGTATAGGGGAATGGACCTGCCTGCATACCCCCTACTCTAGGATGAGCTTCTGAGTCACTCATGTAGAAGCTTGCTGGGCAGGCACTGGATTTGTCTGGGAGACCAAATGTTAAGTGCACAAGTAGGTAGAAAAGTTGAGTTTGGAGAAAAAGTAACAGGAAGCCTTATTTGGCCAAAGATCTAAGTCCTACACTCCAAATAACATTACCAACAATAAAACTGATATTGTGATTTCTACCTGACATCTGTGTCTATTTCTAAATTGGTTCAGAACTCAGAGGGGGAAAAGGGATATAATTAATTATCAAACATGTGATTAATTACCACCTTCCTAAACCCCAACAGATGGATGTCTATTTTATTTCATTGGCAGATAAACCCATTTCAGGTTGGCAGGAAGGGGTATTTTGTAGAATCAAAAGAAGCTAGAATTGGGAGTGACCCTAAAGGTGATCCAATATCCTAATTTTTACAGACAAAAAGATATATGAGTGAAATGATTCAAGTCAAAACACTATGAGTCATACAATGTAGAATGTTAGTATAATTATTAGTTATGGACTGGCTTTAGAAACTGCAAGCAGAATTGAAAATAGATTATAGATCACATAAAATATAGATTAAAACTGAGTCACTTTAGAGGGAGAAAAGTTTTCATAAATAAAGTATCATCTCAAGGAAATAACTTCTAACCATGAAGAAGCAATCAACAGCTCAGTGTTGAATATGTTTTTAATAAGCAAGAAGCCTTCTATGTGGTAATTAAGACTGTTTATTCACAATCCTGAATACTAGATAAGGTGTAAAAAGTCAAGCAAGCCCCACTAGCAAATGAAGAGTCTGGCCATCTCAAAACATGGAATCACATGAACCACTTTGGCTATAGATGGCCATTTATGGTCTTACCATCAATCTCACCCACAAGAGTAGGTAGATTTAAGAGCCCCTGTTTTCCCTTTTTTTTTCTCCTTTCTCTGTCTCTCTCCTTCCCTTTCTGCACTTCTATTCATCTCTCTTTCCCCCCCCCCCCCATTCCTTCCCTCCATCTATGCTCCAGCCTCCAGCAATCTGGTCATCACAGCATCACCCTACAGGAGGCAATATTGCCATAGAGGGGTGTCTACTCCTACCTTCAAGGGCAATGCTGTTTCCAAAGGCTGGGATTGCCTCTACAGGGTTCTTTTTTCCTATTTGTTCCCTCTCTGCTTTAAGTAACTAATAAATAGGCAGTGATGGAAATACATGGCAGAGTGGACATTTTGGACAGAGACCAAAAATTGGTATCTGGGAACCAGAAAGAACAATGATCATTAAGTTCAAGGAGAGGAAGATGTTTAGCTAAGCAACCTGCAAAACTGTTTTCTCAAATTCCTGAAATCACCCTTAACTCAATCAGGACTTGTAGAAATGTGATTTTAATTAGCTATACCAAAGCTCTAAGGACTTCCACATGCCCACTGACCCAGACTAATAACTGGGTGACACACAAAGGGCAAGTTTCAGAAGCTCCACTAAGGCTTTGTCCTCAGAAGACCAACTAATGACATGGAACTTGCAGTGAAAATCTAAACATGCTGAATGATGACTAAAACAAGAATATTAACATCCATCCTTTGAAACAATATGGTATTTCATAGCATCAAATTCAAAATATATGATATACAATAAAAGTTTTCTTAGGTATACAGAGTCAGGAAAATCTCAATTACCTGGAAAAAGATATTCAACTGAAGCTCTGACACTTGATGTTAGAATGATCTGACAAGAACTTTCAAGCAATTATTATAAAAAACAGGGAAATCATGTACAGTATTGAAACCCATGGAAAATAGAAAGTCAAGAAATAGATAATGTAGTACCAATGAAAATTTTGGAATTGAAAGACATAATAACCCAAATAAAAGTTTTCCTGAAAGACTCAATGGCCAGATGGAGATGATAGAGAACAGAAAGTCATAGGCAAACCAACTTCTAGTTGAGGTCAATTCATTGTTATTTTTCTCATGTATCTTCTCTCTGCTTTAATTAACTGCGGCTGCATAACAAGTCACATCAAAATTTAGTGGTTTAACTGGAAACAATTTATTATTTCCCCAATTCTGTGATAGGACTGGTAGTGTTCAGTCTTGCCTGAATTCCAGTATCTGTGGATTTAGCTGAGAGCTGGACAGGCTGGAAGGTTCAAGATTATGATCTATAATCTATTTTTTAATTCACAGATCTGGCATTTGATGCTGGCTGTTGACTAGAGTGATAGTTCACTTTCATGTGCAAGTTCCAATAGGCTAGACTCAACTTCTGCTCAATATGGTGATCACAGGCTTCCAAAAGAACGAGACCTCTAGTTCTGTGAAGCCAAGGCTGTAAAACTTATACATAAAAGTACATCACAAGGATAGCAGAGAATTAAAGGATAAAAAATAGATTATCTTTTAATGAAAAGAGCAGCTACATAATTTTGCAAATAGGCACAAATATAGCAAAATAAAAGTCACTGGGAATATTATTCCCATGTTGCCCCATATGATTCCTGTGGAATTAGGCTGCAAAGATCCACAATTACTGAAGCAGTAGAGCAGATTGTGAAACTTGAAGAATAAAACTACACAGAATAAGACTAAACAGCTAGTTAGATGGAAATTGTGAAACTAAATCTGAGGATAGCTGACCAAAGCTCTTGTCACTGAAATGAGGTATACATAGTATATTTTGAACACTGATGGTTAAACAGGTAGGAGAATAATGAATAACACTTGCATAACGTGTTAGCAATCATTCATCACTCAGATCTATTTTGTTAAGGAAATAAATGCAGGCACTTGTGGAGTCTATGGAAAAAAACTGAAGTAAAGTGACTCAATAAAAGCTCTTCATTATGTAGCAATAAAGCTACTACCTTCTATGCAATAAAAATATAGTGAATCTCTTGAGCTCCTAGCACTCAAAGCTTAATTTTTTATTGAGGAAAAATTCATGTACATGAAATTAATCATTAACCATTTTAAAGTACACAATTCAGTATCATTGAATACATTCATTTTGTTGTGCAACCATTTCTTCTATCAAGTTTGAAGACATTTTTATCATTCCCAAAAGATATTTCTGTATCTCTTAAGCAGCCACTCTCCATTTCTACCTTCCCCAGCTGCTAACAACCACAGATATGCTTTCTCTTTATGAATTTCCCTGTTCTGTGTGTTTCATGTGAATGGAATCACATGTATTAGTCTCTGTAACTGGCTTCTTTCACTTAGTGTGGCTTAGTAGTTCACTCACATTGAAGTTCATCCCGTATCCTAGAATCACACATGACTGTATAGGCATTCCATTCTTTAATGGATACTATATAACTATATTCACAATATTACACTATATGAGCATCCCACATTTTGTTTTTCTGTTCATCAGTGCCTGGACATTTGAATTATTTCCACAGTTCTACTGGGACTGCTGCTTCTGTGAATATTTATGTATACACAGTTGCTTGAATACCTAGTTGTATCTCTATACTAGTTGTATATCTAGTTAGGAGTAGAATTATTAGATCACGTGAACATTTTATAGAAGTTTAATTTTGATTCTAGGTTTTGACAAGCTTTCATAATGTGGTTTGACAATATTAACGAGGTGTTACCTTATCTCTAAAATCAATGTGGTTCTGGAGGATGGCTCTGTGATAAGTGGCTGTCCTCACAAAATCTTGCATCATGTTCTGCTGCTGGGAAATGCAGCCATAAAACTGTAAGGGAAAAAAGAAAAAAGAGTAAGCAACTTGCCAGATAGCACCTTTGTAGGTACAGGGTTTTTACAGCCAGGAATGCTTAGGAGGGAAGTCAAGGTTCTGAGAAACACAGTGATCTGTCCACATCAGAACCTTACACAGAGCCCAGATTTTTGACCACTGTCTAAATAACAGATTCAGGTCTAGATCTTTTAGAAAAGATGTTTAAGTGCTTTCCAAAAGAGAAAGCACTGGTTACAGAAATATCAAATTAAGTGGAATGGGCAATGCCAAAAAGGGTGGCTCCAATCAGTCCAATCAACCATGCAAAGGAAACAGAACTGGATAGAAATTGCTTGTGAGGACACGGATAGAAAGTAGATAGAGTGATTATCCATATGAGTTAAGTCATTTAGGTGATATGGTGCACATAAATCAGGAGTTGTGACATTATAAATATCACCGTTGTAATTGCCACCATTGGGTATATTCCAAATGCTTCATATACATCAACTAATCAAATTAAATCAGAGAAATTATATTCCTCAGCTGAAAACAATTGAGGCTCAGAATAATACAGCACTTGACAGCTTGAAAAGTGAGAGTGAGGATTCCAATCCAGATGCAGCTGCAGTTGGTACTCAGCAGATCACATTTTGAGAACCACAGCAGTATGGTGCCAACTGTTTTCTCTCCCCCACTGGCCTGGTCAGGTGTATTCACAATGTGTCATTTGAAACAAGTTGATTCCACTGGAGCTAATTCCCTGACCTGGAAGTACTGTGCAGCTGATGCCTCCTCTGTCCGCTGGCTAAACACCGAGTATTCCTTTTTCTCGTTCCAGCATCTTCTCAAGGTATTTGAAAATGCACAGAATTCTGTAAGGAGAAAAAAGCAGATCCATCTCTACACCTTGGAAACCATAGCACTAGAACTCACCGTTGCAATGGCCACTATGAAAATATTAGAAGATTAAAGTGACACATTCATCCCTGAACACATGCGTGATAAGGAACAGTCAGGTGGAAATGGGTACTGGGTACTGCTCCAGCGTGTGTCACCCTTTATTTACACACACCAGTTATATTCGCATTCAGTGAAATGTCAAGTGAGAGAGCATAATGGAACATAGAGGCTGGCATCACTCACTAAACTCTCTTGGTACTGTGCTGACAAAGTTCACAGGCTTATTCTTATATGTGCTCTGGGAAAAGTAATTGTTGATGACAAGGAAACACGTATATACGTGGACAAAAAATCTGCACGTATATAAATGAATACACACATACGTATAATCTCATCCATTAGCATAGTGACAAGGTCTTTTTTTCAAGTTTAGTGTTCTCTGGGTATATACATAAAGGTAAAATAAATAAAATGTATATACAAGGAATGCATTCTCTATTACTTAAGGAAAATACTACAGAAATGAAGAACCAAAAACACCCCAGAAGTGATATTACTATGAAACATCACAGTTTGCACAGTTGTCAGATTACTTGAACATCAATCTTAGAAATGTTGCTCACATTGTGCTTAGTCGGCCTCAAGGCTGGTGACCTCTCACAGCTGGTACTGTGACCAGGTCTTTCCCTCACATTCCCACATTAGTACCTAATGTCCACACTCAGATATTCTGGGTGCACCATGAGCTCCAGTCTATTACATTCCATCTGTGCTGCATATATACCCTCTAAAGCCTCTCTTTCTGTCCATAGAACACATGCCCTATGTGCTCGTGCTGAAGCATCTACAAATTCACAAATTCACCTACTTCTGGCTGATTTCTTGGTTTTGATGACCTTACCTCTTCTACTTAGACTATCTTTGGGCATCAACCTTCTGAAACAATATCAACAACCAAAAACAGAGCTCAAAGACACTTAAAACACAGCTACAACAGAGCTAAGGGACAGTGACCAAGGTAGAGGACAGTGAGTTCTTGCCTAAGTGCACAACTGCAAGACCATTTAATTGCACTCAGGCTCAAGGGTCAATAATAACAGGGTTTACTTAATAAACAAGAGTTTATGAAAAGAAAGACGTTTTGAGTCCACAAGTGGCTGGCTATCTCACCCCAGTGTTCTTAATGTCCAGAAGTCCCAAAAAGCCTGCTTGCGAAAGATGAGGTGACACTGCTGTCACCAACAACAGTGTAAAGGCTGGGTCAGATGCTGAACCATACAGCAACAGACTCAACAGTACCAGAAGGTGGTGCTGGAGAACTAGAAGCTGTGGTCAACTATTGGAGATGGCGGGGCTCAGCCAGACTGCTCCTTGCAGGTAATGTCAGAGGCAGGGCTAGAATCAGCTGAATCTCTACAAAGATTTGTAGAGTATGGAGGTCTAGAAGTCTATGAAATCTATGAAGACTGTGACTCCCCCAGAGGTTGACTATTCAATGCTTCTCTCTCTTCAGATGCAGAATCCTTTTTTGAATGTGATCCAACGTATCTCCCTCTCTTCAAAGACTGGAAGCAAATGGAATCAAGCTGGTCCTTGTTTTGCTTTACATTCCCTTCAGGGCACCCTACCCTAAAAACCTGATTGGTTCGATTTCAATCTTATTTTCTTTCAAGGTGCTTTTTTTTGGATTACATATTCATATCATTGTATACCCCAAGGTTCTCCCATCACCATGCTACCCATGAATCCTCATTTTAATCTCATGTTCATCCTTCTCCCGATTTCACCCTCTCTCCCCCTCCCTTGCTTTATGCTTTAGTTATGCTGTCAGTTAGTTTTAACTTTTCTTGTCCTTCTGTTTTCCCTATATCGCACATATAAGAGACCATCCAGTATTCCTATTTTTCTTTCTGACTTACTTCAGTTAGCTTACTTTTAGCTCCATCCATGTTGCTGCAAATGACACTGTCTTTTTGATTGCTGAATAATATTCCATTACGTAAACATACAACTTTTTAATCTATTCCTCTGTTTTGGGTTATCTGGGTTGTTTCCATATTCTGGCTTTTGTTAGACAGTGCTACAATAAACATAAGGGTACAATGTCCTTTTGGATTAGTGTTTTGGTGTCATGTGGATTGATTTTCAGAAATGGAATGCTGGACTGAATGACAGTTCCATTTTTCAGTAAATTGAGGGTCCTCTTTCCTCTGTGGTTGGGCCAGTTTGCATTCCCACCAGCAGTATAAAAGTGTCCCTTTTCCTCCACATCCCTGCCAGCAATTGTTTTTGCCTTTTTTTTTTGTTTGTTTGTTATGAGCCATTCTTACTGATGTATGGTGGTATCTCATTGTGGTTTTGATTTGCAGTTCCTTGATTATAAGTGTTGTTGAGCATTTCTTCACCTGCTTGTTGGCAAGTTGTATTTCCTTTTTAAGCTCCTCTCCCCTTTTTGGACTGGGATTTTTGCTTTGTTTTTATTTCAATCTTAAGTATCCAATTGATTCATTTAGTACTAGTCAGTTCATTTTCTATTCAAATAATTAACTAATGAAGTGAGCTTGAACTTGACTGGCCCATTTAGTTCACAGCTGATTGATTAATTTTTCAATTCTAAAGCCAAATAGAAAGGGGGAGAAAAGCCCAGCTAGGCAAGGTTGGTGGGCCTCAACAAAGCAGATTTGCCCTGATGCACCCAGAGGTCAAGGGAATCAGGTTACTGTCTATTCATTTTCCAAGATTCAGTTCAATCTTATCTCTACGTTCTAGAACATTCACAGGCAGATGTTTTAGAACATTCACAGGCAGAATTAACTGCTACAGTTATAGTGGACCTCAAGATTTTGTCATAGATCAGAATCATCTGGAAGATTTTTTTAATAATGTGAATGCTGGACAATGATCCTATACTTGGTAATTCAGTGTTCTGGTGGTGGGGAGAAAGTATCTCTTTGTTCAAAAGCCTCCACATTTAGTTCACATATGTTGTCAAAAACGAGAACCTTTGACAACTTATATTCTCAGTTCATGGTCATATTCTATTGTGTAATGAATTTATTTATTTCCTAAAATATCCACTTCTTTATCAGACTTGAATGCTATGATTTAAGGCTCATAAAAATCTCTCTTCTCCAAAACATATTGTTAATGAACATCATCTAATAAATAAATTTCACATGTAAATTCATTAAATTTGGGGGAATGGCTAATTAACTTGGTGAAATTATTGTTAATTGATGAGGCAGCACTCTGAATCCCTGGGGCTAAACAAGTGGGATAGTTAGGTGAAAAGAACATCTTGCTGGGGATAAATACATAAATCTACCTAACTGCAGTCCTTTTTGCTCAAGGGAATGTCATCTATTCCAAAGAAACTTAAAGATGGAGAAAAGAAGGATTTTTTTGATAGAAATATATATCAAAATTAGATTTATAATGTATCTTGAACAACTAAAGTTTCATTGGCTTATAAATATGGATTTCTCTTCTGAAAAAACAAAATGTTTTTTGGTTTACAAACTAATCTTCATCATGAAATGTCCTACCAATTATCTTAACTATTGTAATCATAACTTTTTAAAAGAATGGATGCATATAATGAATTCTTAATAATTTATGAAATCAACACATGCAAAGTATAAAAAAATTTAGAAAATTCACCAATCAAAAAACCCCAACCCTATTAGACAAAATATTATTATTAATGCTTTAGTACATGTTATTTTTGGAGATTAAGTATAAAAATTCCAATTCATTACACACTTGGATCCTTTTATTTTACAATCACCTAATTTCATTTAAGAGTCTAGGAATAACTCTCAGTAATAGTTTCCTCTACCTGGTTGTAAATGGGTATATGATTTTTACATTTTGGATATGACTATATATATTTATATATAATACATAGTAATAATAGTATAAATAGATTAACTCCTTATGGTTGGATTTCTAAGTCCCAGCATATGCCTACTTATCAGAATAGTATAGCCCAGCATCCATATTTTTAACCGCATCCCTGAAGATGACAAGATATTTTTGAGAACTCCAGCTAACATGGCAACATCTATATAATTAGAATTCTAAACTACAGCAAAAAAGACATCACTCCTTCACAACGTTTTCCCACATATGAAATCAATATTATAAATCAATGTTTTTGTTCTCCTGGGACTTTAACCTTTTGACTATTTTCTTTTATAATTAAAAAATAATTTGTACATTGCTCAATCATATGAAATTTATAAATGAAGAAAAGAAAATCAGGAAGGAAAATGTTTTCTGAGATAAAATAACCAATGACATTTTAGGATGAAATCTCTGTAATTTTCCTGTTTTTATCTATCTAGATATTATTTATAATAATACTGTTGTAATAGCTATTGTTTACAACCTACTTTCTCATAGCACAATATATTGTGAGCTTTCCCTACTGATATTTTTTCACATAAACTGCTTAGTTATATATGAACTACAAAGTTCTCTAATTGTAATCCTATTTCATTCTGTTTCTACAATTCATTCTTAGAGGCAACATTAGAGAGACTAAGCAGATCTTCATTTGAAGGTTTTTCATTATATTCCCTCAAACTCAGTACCTAATTGCCTGTTCATCAAATTCTACTAGGTATCAGGACATAACTTTATTAAGGTGTAATTTCCTGGTTTGTCTTTTTCTCCCTTAAAAAGATATTGGATAATTTGTTCAAACTTTAAATACTTAAAAAAATTTTAAATAAAAATTCAACAAACTAGATAAGTATATTGGGATAGTACCTCAGTTTCAGAAAGGAAATATATGACCATTCCACAGATAACTCATACTCAGTAGTCAACATGGGGAAGTATTTCTTCTAATAGCAGGAGAAATATGAGGATACACATTCTCATCACCTTTATTCAACACAGTTCTAGAAGTTCTAGTCAAAGCAATTCAGCAAGAAAAGAAAAAAGGGCACTCAAATTGGAAGGGAAGTATCAAACTATTTTCATGTGCAGATGACGAGATGATATATGAAGCCCTAAAGTCTTCAAATAACTGTTAGAACTAATCTGTGAACTCAGTAAAACTGGAGGATACAAAAATCTTATCAGTTGCATTTCTGTATATTAACAATGAACTAAACAGGAAAATAAATCCCATTTATAATAGCATTAAAAAGAATACTTAGAAAATAGTTAGCCAAGAAGATGAAAGATGTTTATGCTGAAAACTGCAAGACATAAATGAAAGAAATTAAAATCACAAAGAAATGAAAAGATAATTGGTGTTCACGGATTGGAAGATGAGATATTGTTAAAATGTTCAAGTTACCTAAAGCAATATACAGATTTATTGCAATTCCTAGCAAATTCAAATGACATTTTTCACAGAAATTCAAAAAGCAATCCTAAATTTTTATAGAATCACAAATGATTCCAAACAGCTAAACAAATCTTGAGGAAGAACAAAGAAGGAGGCATCAGACTACATTAATTTAAGTAATAATGGAGAAAGGACAGCTTCTCATAAATGACTTTGGGAAAACTGGACAGTCACATAAAAAATAACAAAACTTGGTACTTTCTTATACCACACACAAATACTGAAAATAGATTAAGGACTTAAATTGAAGAGCTGGAATCTTAAAACTCAAAGAAAAGATAGAAAATAAGATTCTTTTAATGTCAAGGGGCTTATTTTCAATATTTCAATATTCAATATTTCAATATTCAATGTTTCAATATCAATATTTCGTTATATTCAATATTCAACTTTCAATATTGAAAATTATTTCAGATTTGACCCCAGAAGCAAATGCAAAAGTAAGTTTCATAGTCAGACTATCAAACTTGAGGTTACTCAACACCACTAATTATTAGAGAAATCCAACCAAAAACATTAAAATATCAATTCTTGTTAGAAAGGCAAATATTGGTGAGGATGTAGAAAAAAGGGAATCTTTGTTCAATCTTTGTGGGAATGTAACTTGATAAAATCATTGCAGAAAGTAGTATGGAGATTCCTCAAAAAAAGAAAAGAAAAAAGAAATGTAACCACCATCTAGTTCAATGAAATGATCCGACTTCTGGGTATATATGTAAATGAATTGAAAAGAGGATATTGGAGACTTGTATTCTCATGTTTATTGCAGCATCATTCATAATAACCAAGGTATGGAAACAACCCAAATGAACATCAATGAATGAAAGAGAGAATGTATATATGTACACATATAATGTACATGTGTGTGCATTATGTTCAGCTATACAATTAACATGCACTTAGACTTACATGAGTTTGTGCAATTACATATTTGCATATGTGCACAAAATATGTACATCTATGAAATGGACTATTATTCAGCTATAAGAAGGAAATTCTACTGTTTGCAAAAACATGAATAAACTTTGAAGGTATTATGCTAAGTGAAATAGGCCAGACACAGAAAGACAAAAATTATGTGACAAAACCACCTTCCATTATATATGAAATCTTAAAAAACAATAAAGAAATCTAACTCATAGAGACAGAATGGAAACCTAGTTAGATGGAGTTAGGGGTTGGTAGAAATAAGGAGAGGTTGGTAAGAGTACAAAATTTCAAGTATAAAAGGTCTGAAGACCTCATGTATAACATGGTTACTATCTGATTGATTGATATTGGATTGTACAACTGAAACTTAAAAGAATAGAATGCAAATATTCTCACCAAAAAATAAAACAATTAAACACTCAAACATACTTAAAAGTAAAAAAGATATTGGCTATAATTTACCCATCTCTAGTCTCCTGGCACTTCTCCAACTCCCTCTGAGTTCTCAGAGATTGCCAGCGGTGGCTCATGTCATCCATCTGTGAGTTATTTGAGTCCTGGGTATCTCAGTTGTTTTGTCTTTCAGAGTCCATGGTAAATTCATGTGTTCAACAAATAGTCTTTTGAGTATTCCCTACAGTTACAAGTCTCAATCCTTTGGGGGAATTTTAAGTAATTAGTATAGACAAACAAAATGGCTGCTTAATGCAGGGATCAGAATGTGTGGCAAGTTGAAAAGAATCATCTTAGGTTAAAAAATAAGACCTTGACTAAACATTTGTACACAATTAGTCTTTATGTGAAGCTTATCAATTGTATCTAAAGAAAAATGTGAAGGAGAAGCTCCAAGGAAGCTATGTGTTATACCTGTATCCATGCAATACATAAATACTTCCAAAATAAACATGAATTTGGATATATTAGCTCTACTGTGATTGCTATTTAAAAAATCCAGTCTGACTTTAAGAAAAAAAAAAAAAAAAACTACATCACAGACACTATGATCACAATCCTGTAATTCCGACATAGAGACTGTAGTTGCCAAACCAAAAATTGGGATCTCATTTGACAAGTTTGAGGTGTATTTATGGGATTTAAGAAATCAAGAGCATCCTGACTAGTTCAGGAATCAGCATCATTAACTCCTGCATATGATGAATTCTATCGAAAAGGCTGCCAGAAGAATGTTCTCTTCCTAATTCACCCTTACCTTTAACAGTTAAAATCAAAAGTGTACATAAACAAAATGTCTCATTCCACATGATATAAAGAGATAGCCCAAGACCCCTACATTTTAAACTGCTCTACTTTCTTATTGAGGCAAAAATGGTTCCTCCTCCTCCTCCTCCTCCTCCTCCTCCTCCTCCTCCTCCTCCTACATTTAGTTCTACATTTAGTTTTTCAGGGTTAATTTTTAGGTTTGTCTTTGTCTGACCTTTTGGTTTCTCTTTATCCACAGATAAATGAAAAGGAAATTTAATTGTTGATTTCTTCCCTTCACTCAGCCTCCAGAAAAAAGGACTGTGGCAACTACTAAAGACACTTGTCCTTTTGGGCTGCTAAAAAAAATTACCTCAGGCTGAGTGACTGATAAACAATAGGAATTTACTCCACACAGTTTTGGAGACTAGGAGTTCAAGATTAAAGTGCCAACATGATCAGGTCCCAAGCTCTCATTGTGTCAACTTCTCATTGTGGCTCACCAGGAGAAAAGGGCAAATTTGCTCTCTGGGGTCTCTTCTATAAGGTCACTAAACTCATTCCTAAAGCATCACCCTCTGACTAAATATTACTCACAGGTCCCACCCGCCAAATAATTTTAGAACACTGGGGACTAAATTTCATCAAACAAATCTGTGGTTGTTGGGGCAGGGGAGGGGGGGAGGGCTGGGGAAGAACACAGAAATTCAGTCTTTCACAATGCTCACTGGACAATGCAAAATGACATAGAGGAGTAACACAACACCTTTTCTTCCTCAGTTCTCCAAACCAAATGCAGGAACTTTTGATAGAAAGAGTGAAGGAATCTTTAAAACCCTTAAAATCAGCAGGTTAATTTTGCCTTTGGAGAACATTTCGGCAAGGGATACAGTTTTTTTGGATGGAGGAGGCTTCAGTCTGCAGGCACCATTTGTTTGCAAGATATCTTCAATTCTTAGAACCAGGATTATTCCCAGGGAGAGGAAAGAAAGGTTGGCTATGTATATAATCAAACCTCAATGGATGCTCATATTTGTATATTGGCTCCCACTGGTATTAAGCGTAGAAAGGTTGGGGGATATGGGTCAGAACCAGGTTCTAATGAAGTCCCTATGTGGTATTTTCTAAAAGTCTAATAGTAAATTACATAAGGACAGGAAACACCCTAAATCAGTAGTAAAAATCATGTTCCTCTGAAAGTATGGATTATGAATTAAATGAAAACTACTTTCAAAGGACTTATTTACCCACATGGTTTCCAAAGGAGAAGATCTGTTGGAATTGCCATTATAACTGCTCTGGTTGTAAACCACCTTGTCTTATTGTTTGTTTTTATACCACAAATACATAGATACAATGTTCTATATCAAATAGACATTAACCAAGGAGAAGGCAGTTCCATGCTATTATTTTCCTCTGATCTACAGCCTTGATTTAGGTTTCCAGTTGACACAGCATTACTTTTCAAATTTAGCATGTAGTTAGACACTTGACTGCAGACACATTGTTTCCAATGGGTTCTGTTCCTCTTAAAAGACCAGATTGAAGGGATCTGTTTTTGTTTACTTGCTTCTCTTAAATAGCTGCTATTTACAAGTGATAATGTCTGTGGTACTTTACATACAGAGTTTATTTAGCATGAAACCAGCATCTTTCTGTGCCAGGAAAGGTGATACCTGCCTGACTGCCTCAGCTGTTCTAGCCACATGTCACAAAATTACACTGAACATATACAAATGACAATATTATATTCACGCTGTGGGTTAAAAAAATTAATGTCGAACTCCAGACATTTCTGTAGAACTGCTTCTGGGCCATCTTGAATAATTTACAGACAGTTTATTCCTTTTTAATCCATCAGCTAAAGTTGGCCAAATTAAGCACTTTTTACTTGGCATTTACAGAAGTTAAAGATATTTTTCTGCAATCAATGTATAAAAAAGAGAACAATACTGACCACATGACCACATTCAATTTTCCTTCCCTCAGGTTCATAGATGGGTGAATAGACTACAATGATTTCTTCTCCCTTCTATCTGATCAGAGTTGGAGGAGCACAACGGCACATCAGGGCCTCATTCAAGCAGGGTGAATTTGAAGCCAATCCCTACACATCTTGGATCTTCTCTCAGTCCCTTTTCAGTTTTCTACAATGCATATAGTAGAATAATAACTATTATATTTTTCCAGTTACTTTTATTTTTTCTGTTTTACCCAATAAAATGTATAGTCTAGGAGGGTGAAATATTTACTCATCATTTAAATCCTAGTGCTTGATACAAAACCTGGTACATATTACCTAGTAACTTATCAAATAAATTGTCACAGGAGCCTGCAGCCCTGGCACAAGTCTCAGGGCATGGTGGCTAAGGCCACTGCCATCTCAGTGGTCAGATTCTGAGGGAACCCTGTGTGTGTGTGTGCAGTCCATGGGACTGCTGTGGCAGCCCTGGGCCAGCCTGGCTAACTTCAATGCCTAGGGAGTCAAAGGCAGTGGTTTCTTCACCCTCCCCAGAGCAAGCCCCCAAACTCCAGCAGTGACACTTGCCTCAGCCAGCCTTAGCCTCCTGACAATCATAGGAAGGTGCATGGGCTGTGTGCCAGGCCAGCATGGCAAGCTCTGAGCCATGACCTATACTCCAGTTGTTGAGACCCAAACCCTGGTTCTATTGCAGGGACCCCAGTGGCACTAAACCCAGCCCTGTTAAACTGTGCTGGGCACAGCTAGTATCTGGCCATGCTGAAGCAGCTCCATTCAGGGATCCCCTGAGCCCATCTCTGAGAAGGCTGACCTGACCTCATGTAGATTGAGTTCAGATGTATCATAGGGTTTCATTTTTGAATACAATACTGGAATCATAAATGAACCAATCATGTCAAGTTCTCAGTGGAATTCAGGTTCAAACTCTCACTGGTGCCATTCAAGGTTTTTGGGCCACTGAGGATTGTAAATGGGACTATATGATTGGTGCTTGACTGGCACCAATCAATCAGCTAACAATGTAAATGGCCCTACAAGGCAAGAATGTTGGATCCCTGAAGAGGATATCAGCCAGATAATAGATAGCTTTTGAAGTTGCCAGACAGTTGCAGACCTTTTGCAAATAGATCTGTTGGGATTTCTATCTTCACAAAGACTTCTACAGACTTCTGAAGAGAGCTGTGTTGTAAGACTACTATCTCTAGTGTTTTCTCCCAGTGATCAATGCTGACTAGCACTGCTAATCTGTGTCTGATCAAGCTGGGGAATTGTCCACAGCTTCTAATTGTCTGGCACTGCCTCCTGGTACTGTTACCTCCAGTACCATCAAGTTCTGCCTTTGTACTGCTTCTGTGGGCTCATGCTGTGTCACCTCAGCCCTTACCTGTGACCACAATCAGTTGACACTGTGAGTTCCCTCTTGGTACACTGCTATTGGTTTGTCATGCGCTCCAGGCTCTTGTTGAAGGGACACCACTATTTTGCATAAGAAGCCTTTGTTTTGAACCACTGGGAACTGCAGACACTCTCTAGGGCACACCATTTGTGGCCTGAGGAACTCTTTTTCTAAATCTCCCCTTTATTAATAAACTCCACTGTTGCAAGACTCTGAGTGTGAGTGGTGTTTTGCAATTGAAAGTACATGGATAAAAATCCACAGTACTGTTGCAAAATGGCACTGTTTTATTAGAGTAAGCAAATGAATGCATGGAAACATTAGTTTTGTTATCCTGTTTCCTGTCTTCTCCTCCTCTCTTCTTTTTTGTCCCCTTCTTTCTGTATTCCTTTCCATTATTACTGCCTGACTGGTCTAGTTCTCCTAATTACCTTAAAATCAAACCCACCTTCACCACTTTCACCACTACCATCACCACCACACACACACACAGTAGATTATCTCCTAATCAATACTGTATCAAAACTGTGTGAACATAATTGTGGAGACTCAATCACTCTATCTTACTTAGAGAGAAGTTTAATTAATCAAAAAATTTTTCTAGTTAGGTGTCACAGGCAGAAACAAATTATCTTTGGTCTTTGATGTATTCTAAGTCAAAATATAGTCATGAACTGAACACCTAAATGTCAATATTACTAGTCTTTTTTTAATAAAGAGAAACATAACATTTACATCAAAGAGTTTCCAGACTTTGTTTTATCCCAATTCCCAAAGTTAAATAAAAATTGAATTTTAAGGAAATTTCCTGTACAGATATACAGATAAACTCGCGAACGTGTGTGTGTGTGTGTGTGTGTGTGTGTGTATGGGTGTGTTGCCAGAGAAAAGCACAGCAGTTTTAAGTGGAGGGAGAGCGAGCAGGATAGAAAAAGGAATACCTCTCAAACATTTTTAAGTATAGGGTGACTCTGTTCCTGAGTAAAATTCAACATAAATATGGTCTTTATAACTCACATAAGCAGGTTTACTTAGTAAAATAGTGAAAGGATTTAAACTGGAATCTCTGAGTTCTAACATGGACCATTATTATAAAACTCCATGTGTTTTTACTGCACATATGAGAAAACTAAACAATGGACAAATTCATCAAACTTCAACTTAATTTGTCCCTCTGAATGCCTCCTTCTATGTTCCTCTTAATGTCCCTAATAATTTTTCCTCTTTATAAAACACTTACCAGCATTCCCTGGAAGAAAATTTCAAATCAGCCTCTCAAAAGAACTTGCACGCTCTAAGATACTGAACGTATTATTTGCTTTTGGTCTTTTCTCAAAGCCCTACAATTAACCACTGAAACTATAATTCATAATCTATATAACAGTTAACCTAACACCATTCTGCCCAATCAAGACTATTCTGCCCAATCAAAGTACTGAGGAGCGAACCAGGAAGTATTTTGAGTATTTGTCACATCTCCAAATGTTAAGAATGCTATGAAAGAACAATTAGACCAAAAATCTTATCAAAAAATCAGAGGCAATCTTCAATGCATCTCTCAAAAACAAATTAAACAATTATTGAGATGACCATCGGTGACCTAAACATAAGCCAAATAGTAATTTTCTCCATTTAGTTAAGTAAGGACAGTTTGGTGATTTGTTTGATATTTAGTCAAGTACTTAATCCCTGTAGAATGCTAGCCCTGTAGAATACTACACACTTGTCCAGATACCGTTCATGAACAGGGAAAGCACAGAAACCAAGAACTGTTTGGTCTCCTAAGAGCTGATGGATCAGAGGTCAGGCTGATATAGCAGGAAAACTGACTAAATGTGAGCAATCAAGATCCTAAGGAAAGAATATCAGTTAAAATTCTTTTGTTGACAAGAGGTACAAACAGAGATGGAAACTATATGGCCCATGGCAGTGGAAAAACCCAGTATTAAAAGTATTTATTTTTGAGACTGGGTATGTCTAGGAACTTGAATAACATTGGTTTCTCTCATTTATGCTTAGGCAGATGGGATGACTTCTCACAAGACAATACAACTATCAGCATCTCCAAAACTGCATTGCCACCAGCTTAGCAAAACCAATATTTTTAAAATATCTCAATCAATTTCAAATTGGTAAACTGAGTGTCACCAAACCAAGTTAGGGCATTCAGGCAAGTTACCCCCAAATATATCACTTTCATTTTTTGATTGCTTTCATTAAAGTTATTTGAGAAACAGCTGATGCACAAGGGCACTGACCTAGTCTGCCACACAGAAAACAAAAATATGAAAGGTACACCTCCCTATAACAGACAGTTAGAAAGATACCCGATCACCACAGACAGGGAACTCAAGGTCTAGAGTACTATGCAGGCCAGTCATGCTTAGATTTTCATAAATTGGTACCCAAACCCAAAATCTTTTTGTCTTTTAAGTTCTTCACATATGTATTCTCTTTGTCTTAAAAGGTGTACAGAACTGCCTATTTTAGTCACTTCTTAGGTCCCAAATCTATGATGCCTCTGCATGTACACCTCTGTACACCTACTGTTGATATATCTCATATAAATCTAATATTACACTAGTCAAAATCACCTAGAAGAGTATGGGAAATTTTCTGCTTTCTTACAAGACCCATCTCTGAATCAATTGTTATAACCAGAGATCAATACTAATTGACCAGACTCAAGTCAACCATATATCTAAGCCCAAAGTAAAACTGGACTTCTGCTATCAGAAGAAAGGGGAGTAGATTAAAGGTAGGCCAAACCATGGGTTGAAGGGGCAAAAACAGTATAAAATAAACTGAAATATATAAAGCCATACTAAAAAGATATGTGTTTCTGGGGATGAATTGGAATGTAAGCCATAGGAAAACAGACATTCAGCTTTTTGGTTTCTGAAATATTTGAGAATGGGTTATCTTAAGGCCAGGTTTTGTTCCCAGAAGCAGTTGTAAAAGGGTACTACAAAGCAACTATTTTAATAATTCTAGTTCTATAATCTATTGAATTGCTAATATTGTTTTAGCAATATCAACAGCTCTGTGTTCTTGTCTAAACTCCCTGAAAATATTTGGCCTAGCTCACAGAAGCTGATGATCTATTTACACTATTGAAGCCTGTATCTCTTAAGTAGATTAGCTGAGTGAACTCCTTCCCAATGGTTAATTGAATCAAGAGATTCACACACTACAATAAGTAGGGATAAATTGGAGATGTTAAGGGTGTAATCCTATACCTTAGTTTACCTGAACATCCCAATTTATGCTTATTATCCTGGAGAAAATTTTTATTTCAATTTCCTTGGATGTGGAAAAGATTCCTGGTATGGATGACAACTAACTCAGTCATTTCCGCTATAAGATAATGTTTTGAGGGAAGGTGGCCACGTTGGGTCAAGTGCAAGGGAAAGAAATGAAAGAGATGTTGAGGCAGAAAGATGCAAATGGGAGAGATCTTGCAAGGAAAACCTGATTCGCCAAGATGGTCAGGATATTCTGCTCCTCTTCCTCCAAAGTCAGGCAACATTCTCTTACAGTATCTTTTTCTTATTTTGACTTGAATTTCATTGCCTTGACGGCAACAGAAATTCCCCAAGTTTAACACAATTGTTGTTTTCTGAGTTACTGCCAGTTTACTCAGGCTTTATGAGAGCATTTGTTAGTTTTCTCCAAGTTTGTTTCTTTTTACTAACAATTTTATATATTTTATACTGTAGTTATTTCAAGTGTTCTGCACAACTCTTCTCTATCCAAACTCCACAACTGAGCTTTAACTAGTTACAGTAAAGAATTGTCTACCTAGGATGAAGGAGGACTAAATTGTGAAAAACCACCTAATTATTGGACATTCACTAGATTTGGCAAAAATAAATGGTACCTCATTACACTAAGTGTGCGTAAATGTACTTTCTGAAGCATTTAACACATATTCCAGAGGAATTAATTTATTTATATGCCAGGAAAAATTATTATAAAATTATTGATTATAGCTTCCCATGACTTCTGCATGCCTTCCCAGCAAAGAAAGCAACATGGGTGAACACTAAAAAGGAGGCATGAAGGTACATTTTCCAATTTGATCAGGCAGGCATAGTTTTAAAAATGTTGTTTGACCACTGAAATAAATATATTTATGGCTGTATATGCCATACTTCCTAATTCCCAAACAGTTAAGTTTGAATAAGCATTAATATAGCCCAAGATAAGACATAAACAATTGAAATAGTAACCTGAAAACTTAGTACATAATGTTGGTGACACTTCACTTTGCCAGGTAAAAATTTAGCATAATACATAGACATAGAAAGCTCCTGGGGCCTCCTCTTTATAGATCATCTGTAAACAAATGAGACAGAAAAAAACCTGATAAATACCTGGCAGACTTGAGATTTCAAATTACATTTAAAAAAATTAGTTCAGACGACAAGTAGTATTTTTGTTGGTTTTGCAAAACAACTTTTAAGATCTAGCTCTCTTCCCACTCAAACATAGAGTTAACAATAATTGTTGTACTGTTGTGCTATTTAATCCTAATCAAGAAATTAATCTTATCTAAATTTTTCAAAAAGCAAAATGAATCTTTTGTAGTTTTCAATAACATAAATCTGTGATAGTTGCCTGAACGTATGGATGTGTGTGTTTTTAGCTCAATCTCTTTGCTTTTCTCTTGTGTTCACACTCATATTTATACAGGTAGTCCACTGAATACAAAATGAGTAGCGGTCCATAGGCACTTTGGAAATTGGCCATCATGTGTCTTAAAAGTCAGAAAAATCTCACAGATAATGTAGACTTCTGGCTAAAATTGTATAGCATAATACCCCTGGGTCTGAATTTCTCTGTGGCAATAATCAATATGAGGGAAAGTAGCTGCTGCCACCTTTTGAGTGAATATGAGATCTCCATTTCATTGCAGCAATACCATTCTAATTTGCAACCAATCAGCTTCATACATTTCCATGACCTACTTGGGTCCTATAAGAATTTGAGTTTTGCCCTCAAGAAATTTTACATAAATTACTGGATGGAAAGACTGCAATTTAAAATGTCACTATTCCTGAGAGTCTAACAAGATGACAGAGTGAGGATGCCAGTGTTGCTCCTTCAAATACATACAACAAAACCAATGCAAAATAAATCCTAAAAAAACCCTGAGAAAAATCTATTGCCAAACACAATAGGAGCAACAGCCCAGTGGGAACAGGTGAGAAAGAAAATTTTTTCTTTGGTGGGAAAATCTTTAAGTGAGCTCTGTTTAGAGAGATGAACAGGTAGCAGAAGCCCTAACAGAGAGAAGCGGCTATGGTGCAGAGTACCTGATAGCTATCAACTTGGGTACATGCCAACATGGGGTCTCCTAAGATATAATGCTGCATTGGGTATAGGGCTACATTGAAAGGTACCCAAGTTAGAGGGCAGGCTGCTGGAGTGCTTCAGAGTTGAGAACACAAAGCAAGAACTAGACTTTGAAGTTCATAACAAAACAGCAATAGGTTGAATCAAGTTTGAGTACCTCACCTTTTCAATAAGAGATGACTACTAAATCCTAGGCTGAGATATACAAAACACTTGTCACTCCCAACAAAGATACTGTACAACAGGAGGTTCACATTCCTGAGTCTAAAGGAGAGGCAGATTGCCCTGGTTCTCTCTTATATACTACCCCTTGTAGTATACATTCCTGACTACTGCAACCAATGCAAAAACAATAGCTGAAAATTTCTACTACAACTTCATACAAATGAAACAAATGAAAAGGAGACAGAAGAACATAGTACAAATGGTAGAACATAAATCACGAAAGGAACTCCAACTTGGGGCAGAGCATGAAAGAAGGAGAATTCTGAGCAACAGTCATAAGGAATACTGATGGAACATTTTTAAAAAAATGGAGGATATAAAACAGCAATGTAATAAAGAATAAAAATATGAGATGGCTATATTCAGAAATAATGGAATTAAGAAACATTATAGCTGTTTTAAAGAAAAACAGTTGAGTATCTCAATGGCAGACAAAGCAATAGAGGGAATTAATGAACTTAGATTAAAGATTGAGATACAAAACATACATAGATATGATATCATATACAACAATTAACTACATAGAAGAAAACATTGGTGATATGTTCCATGATATTAACAATAAGGATACTTTTGAAATTCAACTCCTATGGCAAGGGAATACAAGAACAATTAAAAATTGGTTACTTCAAATTTAAAAGTTCCTATATAATAAAATAAAATACAAGGCAATTAAATAGACATTCTACTGAATAGGAGAAATGTTTACATAACAAGACTATCTAACATAAATTAAAAATACATATAAAAAAAGAAACCAAATAACCCAATTAACAAATGGATAGCAGAGATGGGCCAATAATTTATCAAAAAGGATTTACACAGAGCAAAAATATATATAAAAATAATCATCATAACTTCCAATAAAACAGATGCATATTAAAACTGTACTGAAACACTTAGTGCTTCACATATATGAGAATGGCACATAGTAGAAAGACCACATTAACAAGTGCTGCAGAGGATCTAGAGAAAAAGGAACCCTATTACACTGCTGGTGAAAATGTGAACTGGTGAAACAATTATGGAAAGTAATTTGCATTTACCTTTAAAAATTAATAATGGAAATACATGGCATGACATATATCTGAAGAATATGAAATCATCAACAAAAAAACCTATGTTCCACAACATCCACAACAACATTATTTACAGTGGTTAGGACATGGAAGCACCCTAAATCTCATCCCCTGAAAAAATGAATCAAGAAGGCATTGTACATATACAGCATGGACTATTACATTGCTATAAGAAAGGATAAAAGGAATTTGAGAGAATTACATGTAGCAAAGTAAGTCTGAAATATAAAAACAATTACTGGGTATTCACATAGCTGTGTGCCATGTGACAACTTAAATGCCTTCAAAACTAGTTCACATAAATAGAACATCCTGAGAGTTCTGAGGTGAGGTGGGAGAGAGGAGGGAAAGAGACAAGGGAACACAACAACAATGGTGGAGTGGAAAAAGGACATGGAGAGATTTGACATACTAGGTAGTTAAAAGACTTCCTTTCTAAGCACTAGGAAGTCATAAAGCTTAGGAAACTGATAGTCAAACACCTTATCTTACATTCCTTTCCAATCAGTTGTTAACTTCATTTTAAGCTTACAGAGTAAAAAATTGTTGAACTTCTTGGCAATGACTATCTTTATCATTCAGAAACAACCTGTGTTTTTAGGAATATAGTACTGTTGAGTGACCTAATTTGTGATTTCATATGGGAAGATTAGTTTTTACTGAGCCATCCATCAACCCACTGCTTCTTTCATAATTACAGATGATCTACAATACTAAGGAGTGAAGCATTGATAATTGAAAAACAATTTCACTCATGGATGCCCAAATGCAGGATTCTCAAAGCATGCTGCATTATCATCCTCTCCTAAAAGAACTGATTCAACTATCTATTATGACAAGAAACCAGTGAATTTAGCAAGAATACTTCTTGGTAAACATCCATCTGCACTTTTCTCGTATGAAAAGGTGATGGGTAATATGAAGCCAGAATCAAGAAAATTAAGTTCAAGGATATTGATTGTCATGGAGTGTTCTCATAAACACAAGCAGCAGCTCATCTTGTAGGTGTGACTTACCCAAAAATTTATGTTATCCAGATCTACTGTCACATCCAGACTCCTTAGATGTCTGAAATGAACAATGTTCCAAATCTTATCAGGAACTCACTTGAAATATTTCTGCCAATATATATGCCAGGAGAAACTTTGTTTATATTATTCTACCCACCTGCCACTGCTCTGCCCCTCATGGTCTTCGGGAATCTTATAATTGACATTTTTTTTTTTGGTTAGGTGCCAAAATACTTAGAGCCAAGCTCAACGAATGCCAGTAATATTTGTTGGTACTATAATATGCAGATTTGTGTTTTAATTTCCCTTTGGTATCACTCTTCCATATTTTCTATATCATCCTTATCTCAAAATTTATCTATTGTGTTGATTTTATGTAAGGAAATTCAGCTTTTTGCCAGAAAAAAATGGGAGTTGAATGCATAAATGGATGGATAGAAAAATTGATCAATTGATTCCATCATTACTACATGAAGATTTACTAAAGACTAGTTATATAATTCTGCAATTTTTTTTTTTTTTTTTGGCCTCATTTTCCACACAATAACCCACCCTGCTCTGAACAGCAAATACAAGGACTTTGGAAGCAACAGTGTTGGTCCCATATGTTGAAAGCAGATGGGAACTGCACTATCTTCACAGTAGCAGCTGCCCAGGAACCAAAGTGAAGAGGAGGAGGCTAGGAGAAAGAGCACAAGGGGAGAGAAACACAAAAGAGCAATCAGGAGCACAGCAGAAAGATACTTCCTGCTAGCAGTCTCAGCCATGGTTAAAAACCAAGCACACATTTATGAACTGCTCCATTTGATAGCATTTTCATATTTTGGTCTCACTTAATTTAATCCCAACTGCTAAGAGGTATTATCATTTCTATTGTACAAATGAAGAAGAGATATACATAGTTTACTCAGAGTCAAACTAGTAAGGTCAATTTACATGCCAATAAGTATCTACAGTCTAGAAAGCGGGATCTAAGCCATGGAATGTTTGGGGGTCAAGTTCTACACTGGGAGAAGTTATCTGTACTAATCAAGAATGGCTAGGAAAAAGCTAATACAAAATAAAGAAGTAATATATCAAAGCACTATAAATAGAACAGAGAAATTACTTCAGCTGTAGCCAGAGAATGGTTAAAGAAAGAAAACTTCATTTGAAGTGTTACAAAATGATCACAGAAAAGGATTCCCTGTAAATCCCTTCTGCAGAATTTTCTTCACTGGAAACTTGTTATCTATTTTTCTAGGTTGGCAAAATTTCCCAAAAAACTTCTATAAAGATTTACAAAACCTTATAAAAATACTCTTAGTGTTTTTACAAACCAGGTAACTATCACATATACAATGTATATAGTAGAGCAATGAGAAGAGTGATTTCAGCATCACTGCTGAATAAAACATTCCTCACTCACATCCTTCCACCAACAATAACAATTTGGTATCTGTCCACAGACAAAAGTACCTTTATGGGAGCCAGAGATTTCAGTACCATACATCAAGGGGCAGAGAGGCATCTCATCCAATCATGTATTGGATAATAAGAAGAGAGGTCTCAATCCCAGCTACAGAGCCTCCAAATGTTCATGGACTGGTTCTAGTTACTCTTAGTTATGATCTGGCAATCACTAAATAATACTGTCTTAGACAATTATCCATGTATTATATGTCCTTTATGGAAGTTTAGGTTTCTAGTAGACAAGTGCCAGCAAACTTTTGAAGGGAAAAAAATAAGAGTATACCCTTTGGAGAGGGTAAGAGGAACAGTTTGATTTATTCTCACTATCTCTCCCAGATAGTATAGTTTAAGGCCAAAAAGGTATTTCTGGCCTATGATTCCAATCATGGGGGTGAATGAGAGCACGGAGTAAGTACTCTCTTCTTCAGTTGTGCAGAGAACTGCCAAAGGGGCTCATATTTTTCATACCCCATCCAGAGAACTGAATCATATGCAGCATAAATGATGAGAAGAACCACCTATAGGAGCATCAATAGCACTCTTAAAGTATAGTGAAAGGGCGTGACTACTACTATCATGGATTCCATCAAGAAACTCACCAAGGTGTCCCCAATAAGCTACTGAGGTCACCTTGTACACAGATCTCCCCAACCTGCCCATGGACATCTCCAGTACCCTATGCCTCACCCACAAACATACTATAACCAGTTCTCTGTGGAGCTACCAACAGTGGCGGTGAGGTCAAGCATTGGAAGATGGCTAGTGAGCATGTACAGAAAGCTGCCTCAAATCTGCAGAATGGAGAAAGGCTAAAAACTTGATTTCTAGTCCCTCCGTTGAGGGGAAAAAGGGCAGAGAGCAGGTATGCAAGCTTAAGAATTCTGCCACAAAACATAGCAAGAAACATGGAGTAGGTTTATCCATATAAGGTCTGCAACAAAAACTCAGAATCCTTATCAGTATTGACAAAAGTTATTTCCCTCCCAGTTAGTATAGGCTGGCAGAAGTCATGTTAATTTTCATAAATTTTGTACAGGAAAACTTCAAAAATCATCAAATATCAAGGATATATAACATCACCAAAAGAACACAATAGTTTTCTAGTAATCAATCACAAAGACATGGAGATTTGTAATTTACCAAAATAAAGCAATTCAATATAGCCATTTTGAGAAAACTGAATGAGCAATAAAAGAAAAGATGGTTCAACAAAATCTGGAACACAACAAACAAATGAGGTTAACAGATACAAATCACAAAAAAAGAAACAAAAATTCTGGGGAAAAAAAATGAAAGAAGTGAAAAAAATGCAATAGAAAGTACCAACATCAAATGTCAAGCAGAAGGAAGAATCTGTGAGTTAGAAGACAAACTCTGAAATTACCCAAAGGAAAACAAAGAAAACATAATGAAAGAAGTAAACAAAGCATATGGGATACCATAAAAAGAAATAAGTTATAAATTATTGGGTTTCCAGAAAGAAAACTGATAGAGGAAGGGAAAATAGAAAAAAATGAGAGTACAAGTAATAGAATTTCTCACATCTAGAGTTTGGTATTCAAATTCACAAATTTCATAGGTCACCAAGCAAACTCAACTTAAAGAGTCCCTCCTCGGCACATTATAATATAACTATCAAAATCAGAAATAAAGAGAGAAATTCAAAATTAGGAAAATAAAAGAAGCATTTAACTTCCAAGGGAACGTTCACTAGAGTACTGACAGTTTTATCAGCAGAAACCTTACAGGTCAGGCTAATGGGATAATAAATTCAAATTGCTGAAAGGAAAAACCTACCAACCAAGAATACCTAACTGGTAAAGTAATCATTCAGAAATGAGAGAAAGACTTTGCTAGACTGAACTCTTCAGTACCAGATATGCTTACAAGAAATGCTGAAAGCAATTCATTAAGATGAATGAAAGGATGCTAATTAGTATCAGGAAAACATAAGAAATTATACAACATATTGGTAAAGAAATAATCAAATTTATAATACTATCATCTTGTATTATGATGGTGTTAATCACTTCATTCTAGAATAAGAACTGAATGTCAAGTGTAGTAAAATAATTTTAGCTTTTGTAGTTTAACAATATGTACAATAACAAAGAAGCGAACTGAAATATCAAAATCAAAATGAGGGAATTACAGTTTTATGTTAGCCCCGTGATAATCACAAAGCAAAAATTTACAGTAGATTCCCAACAGAGAAAGCAAAAGGAATTAAATTGTGATACTATGAAAATACACAAATTTAAAAAGGAAGCTATCAAGAAAGGAAGAAGGAAACTACAAAACAGTAAGGAAACAATGAAAATATGGCATTAGTCTTTATGTATCATTAGTTACTTGGAATGGACATGAATTAAAATTTCCAAACAAAAGGTATGGAATAGGTGATGGATTTTAAAAAATATAAACATTGTTGCTTATAGGAGACTCACTTCAGATTTAAGGAATAGAACCCCAAAGATGAACCATGCAAGTGAAAACCAAAAGAGAGCAGAGATAGCTATATTTATATCTGAAAAACAGACTTGAAACCAAAATATTTAAATATTTAATGATAACAATTTAAAAATAAAAATATTTAATGATAAATAATTTGAGACATCTACACTCTCATATTCATTGCAGCATTATTCCCAATAACCAAGTGTCTCTCTACAGATGAATGGGATAGAAAAGGTATCATTATACATTCAATGAACACTAGTCAGCCATTTGCAGCCACATTGATTTACCTCAAGGACACACCAGTAAGTGAATTAAGTCAGACAGAAAGACAATACTGCATAACATCATCTAAATGTGGAATCTTAGAAAATGAAATTAACAGTAACAGAGAGCAGAATTAGTGAAATGGAAAGATGTTGGTAAAAGGTACAGCTTTGAGTTACAAAATGAGTTAAGTCTGTGGTTCTAATATACACTATGATGATCACTACTAACAATATAACACCAGCTATTTGAAATTGCCAGAGAGTAGAACTTAAATGGTTTCACCACAAAAAATAATTATGTACAATGATGGAGGCATTAACTAAACCAACTAAAGTAATTTATTTTCCAGTATATAAATACATTAATATATTGGATACTTTAAATTTACAATATTACAATGTTACAGGTTAATAATGGTTAATAGTGGTTAATAACAAAAAATGTTAATAATGACTCAACTAAACCAGAAAAAAAAGAAGAGTTGTTAAAATATTGATGCTAAAAATTGTTTCTTCTCTTGTCTACACACAGATACACTTTCAAATGTGCTAATATGCACCAACAGTCAGGCACAACTCTATTTAATCCTAAAAGCACAAGGCCCAGAAATGATATTCAAACTAAATTGTCTGACATCCAATTCTGGCTCTACTCTTTGCTACTTGTTTGACCTTAGACATGTTACTTAACCTCTTTCTGCCTTTTGTATTTTATAAAATGAGAATGCTACTAATAGTATTCTCTAGGGATCTCTCTCTGTCTCTGTGACTTATGTGTGTGTGTGCATGTGTGTGTATGTGCATGTGTGTGTGTGTGTGTGTAACATAGCAAGCACTCATTATGAATTCAGATTGGAAAGTTATTTTATTTTGCTAAAGGAAAATGAGTACACATAGGTGTGCACTATATCCCAGTAGGTTCAGGGGTTCTTATCCACTGGGGTCTACTTCTGAGCTTTTTCCTTAAAGGCTTAGCAGTGAAATTCACACCAACACTGTGGAAGGAAGTCAAGATAGGTAGGTCAAGATAGGTAGGTCCTCCCAGGTACATTAGAGTTGACTTTTTTATCTGTTCCCTCAAAATTCATTCAATTACAGCCTGTGAGAGGAAAGAAAGTCTGTTTTCTAGTCTGTTCACCATTGTTCAGGAGAGGGGATGACCCATTTAGGAACTAATTACTTCTAAATGAATTAAAATTATCTCCTATTGAGTCAATTTACACATAGACACACATATAGAAGAGTGCCCAGCATAAAAGAAACAACAAAAATACTTTATCTTCCACTGTCCTCTGCCCTTCTCCTTGCTACCCCTTTCTCTTCTTCCAATTCATACTCCTCCTTCACATGCAAGACAGTATTATACAGAGTATATATTATATAACCTGGCCACTGGATCAGGATAGTCAAGTACTGCCATGCAGCTTATACAGTGCACAAATTACTCACGTATCACATGAAGGGAAAAGTGTTATCTGGAATTGTTTACCACAACAACCCTACACAGACACACTTTCATGTCATACCCAACTTGGAATTCACTTCGTAATTCAAACTTCTTGTATAACTTCAAAAACACTTCCTGCTGTCATCCCAGAAGGCAGATTAAAGAATGGGCAGAGCAGGGGAAAAAAACTCCTAACAGTGTAAAATGAGGAAAATAATTCCCAAGGTAACTGGCAGCTGCACACATTTGTTAAGTGCAATGATAAAAAAGAGATACGAAAAGATTTGCAAATAGGAAGCCTGGGGAAGATAGCTATGATAAAAACTTGAAATTGAGTAACTACATTCAAAGATACAATTAAGGCTCTGCAATGGGTATAAAGTAGATGATTCAAGAGCACGAGGAGTCAACTTGGCCTGGAACAGCACCGGATATGAGCAACATGAGCAGCTCAAGAGTAATGTAGATTTAGGAAGATTTAAGGAAAATAAGCTGAACAGGACCAGAGCTGTTGCTAAATGAATCAGCCATTTTCTCTGGAGGTGAGGTCGCTGTTACTATGTGAAGGTCACTATTTATTCTTACAGTCATGGAAATTTATCAAAGATTTATAGATTATATAAAACAATTTAGAAAGTTGCAAGTCAGTAGGACAATGCAGAGGTCCCAAACATGCATGATTAATCTCTTTGATCTCTTTTAAGGGTTAAAGAAATTTCATAATTAAAGAAAGGAATATCATCTGGGGCTCTTCAGCTGAAATATCAATTAAATGCTCTAGATGGTGCCCAGGTTGAAAAGAACAAATAATCATACAAAAAAAGTAAGAATGCAGTTGGTTTTCAAGTGGTAAAAGTTAAAATAATGCAAACATATGAAAGTATCAATTGCCATATTTCCCATCTCACTTGCAAATAGTTTATTGACAAATTGTACACATTTTATGAGACTATGTTCCACTGAACAAAAATTCTTCAATGACAAGTTGCTACCTACCGTTAGCTCAATTGTGTGAGGTTAAGTCAAAGTTCTATTTCTGTGGCTGCTAAAAACTGTGAACAGAAGGGCAGGATGATTAGCACAGCCAATAGGGAAAAAGAACTTAAACATGGCAGCACCTGTGTGGGCTACAGGGGATCCACAGAGGTATGTATACTGGACATGTCACGGCTGTTCCAGATCTGTGTGGTGAGTTTAAGCAAATACCCCAAGCATTCTCAACCCCTTTAGAAGCAGCTCTATAAACACTGACATGGCAAACTACCTTTGCTGTCCTCTCATATACCCACCATAACTGCTGTGTATGTCCAAGTGCATGTATGTGCTCTGTGTGTGTGTTTGTGTGTGTGTGTGAGAGAGTGTGTGTGTGAGAGAGAGAGAGAGAGAGAGAGAGAAAGAGAGAGAGAGAGAGAGACAATTACTGGGGAACATGGCCACCTTCCTGTTAGACTCCAATCTCCTGGAGAATGCAGCTGTGTCTGATTCAGTTTGGATCTCCTGAGGAACTAGTCCAGTACTGAAGTTATTGTACAGTGCGCTGGGCTACGCACATTTCATCCCTTATCTCCTTTAATCAACAAGCAGTCTACTAGGCACTGGAATTAGTTCCATTTTGCAAATGAGGGAACTAAAGCTGAGAAAGATGAAGTAACATTGAGTTACAGAAGTGACAGGCAACACCGTGATCTACAGTAAGTAATGTTTTCCATATTACCTACCTTTAAATCAGGGTTAGCAAAATATCACCCACAAGCTAAATCTGACTTTTGATATGTTTTTCTGTAAACTATGAGCTAGTTACATAAAAGTATTTCTTCTAGTTAAGGAAAAATTGAAACAAGAATAATATGACAGATGAAATTCAAACTTCAGTGTCCATAAATAGTTGTATTGGCACTCAGCCTCCTACATTCTTGTTGACTATGGCAGCTTCCATGCTACAGTAACAATGCTGAGTGGTTGTGGAGAAGGCTTTGTGTGACCTGTGAAGTTTAAAATATTTACTAGCAGGCCCTTTTACAGAAGAAATTTATTCACCTCATCCCTAGATAAACAGCTAAGAAGCAGACTTCTTAGCTTCTCTGCGGAGTGATGCAGGCAGATTGACACAAAGGCTAGATAAGTTATAGGGTGATAAGTGATCAGTTTAGAAGTAGCCCTACCTGAACGTCACAGCTATAGCCTGGTCACACCTGGAACCAGTGAGACAGGCACATGGCACTGGGCTCAGGCCCATCTGCTGGCAGAGGAGGTAGAGCTGATGGTTGTTCTGAAGGTCAGTGAGGATGCTCAATAAACCATTGATTGATTTGGCCAACTTGCAAGTAATATGGATTTTGTGGATGACTGCGCTCTGCAGATGATATGAAAATCACATTTAGCCTTCAGTCAGCAACCTCCTCTCCTGCTGAGCTCTCTGTAGAGATGCCAACAAGTTGCAGAACCAACAGATTTGAGTATCACCACCCTCTGCTAAGGATGCTAATTGAGCAGTGACTTAGCCAGGAGGCAGACAGCAGGAATGGAGAAGGGCATGTCAGATAGCTGCACAATCCTGTTCTTGGCAGGATGAGAAGGCCTGGTTGAGTCTTCTTTTGCCCAGCCAGGAGAACCTAGAAGAAGTAGGCATAGGGAACCCCAAAGGCAGAAACTAGTCTGGGGTTGTCCCAGAAGAGGG
Organism: Uropsilus gracilis; assembly: GCA_004024945.1. Taxonomy (NCBI): domain Eukaryota; kingdom Metazoa; phylum Chordata; class Mammalia; order Eulipotyphla; family Talpidae; genus Uropsilus; species Uropsilus gracilis. Next base: position 49,661 of record PVHY01010442.1, read on the forward strand.
GGAGATGGTCACAACTTGCCCTGTGTTTTATAGACCTCCTGCCAGGTGACTGAGCAAAAGAATATACTCAAGTAGGAATCTGAGTAGTTCCCATACTACTTCTTACCAAACATTATGGGATATCACTAACTATGACCTGATTCTATGTGATAGGGTATGCTATCTCCTCCCCCCATTTTAGATTGCAGATTTCAAGGACAGATATGCTAAAATGTGAAAAAGACCTTAGTTAAAATTTCCCTTCAGGGAGATGCAGGAGGGAAAAAGGTGACACAGGTTTCCTGGAAGGTGGGAAATAGGGATATATAAAGGGTGTAAAAACAAACAAAAAAAAAGGATCAGATGCAATATGGAGGTCTGATAGAGAGATTCATGGAAGAGTGATTTTTGGTTTCAGCCATTTTGTTAGATAAAGATGTAAACCATGTAAGCTTGGTCATGTGACCACCTGGGGCCTACAGCCCTTAGCTGGCCTGGGCTAGCAGCATGTGTGCTAACGGCAGTTAAGAAGTTTGCAGATTTAAACTCCGTGTTGGAGTTTGTTATGCTGAGCTTAACTTGTGTCTGGAAGAGGCCGTGCAAAAGTCAGGCCTAAAAAAAAAAGTAAACTTTGCTGGGTTCAGTACCATAAAGTTCCTACTTGGACACCAAGAAGAGGACAGCATGGAGAAGCTGGAGCACACCAAAGGAGCGCGCCTGAAAAAAAAATGTCTTCAAACACATGGAGAGGAACTCTGACTGGCTGATTTTGGTGAGATGATCAGGACTGAGAGACTAAAATTTTCTGGACAATATGGGGAAAGGACTTTAAACAATGCTGAGAAAGGTTTTAGACAATTTAAAGTAATCAAAGTTTTACTTATATGTTTCTTCTGCAATAATTAAAAAATCACTTTGTTAAAAATAAATTAGTCTGCACTGATAGTCTTGCATTGGTTTGGTATTTTGGTTAAAAAGGCTGGGCATGGTAAATAAACCAAAACAAAAACAAACCTGCAAGTATAGAGTTTAAACTGTGATTTTAAGTTTTTCTTTTTAGGTCTAATGATAGGGTGTGCTAACCCCCCACCCCCTTGCATCTCCCTGAAGGGAAATTCCAAATAAGGCCATTCTCACATTTAACATACCTGTCCTTGAAATCTGCAATCTTAAACAGGAGATAATGGGGGGGGGGGATGTAGCACACCCTATCATGTGCAGCCAGTGTTGAGGAAAACAACCTAAAAATGTAGCAATGGGAGGGAGAGAGGTTGTAGAAACCACACCCTTAGAAAATAAAAGGATACAATAAATAAAGATACTGCTTTAGGGGACAGAATCCTCAGGGTTCAGCTTTGTCTCTAAAGCTAGTATTCCTTTTGTGATCATTGTCAGATCACTTAATCTTTCTGACTCTTGATAAACTCCTTTGCAAAATGAACTAATAGTTACTGTATGAGTTGCTTTCCATGCACACCAGGGTTAGTTCTCGTATTGATAGGGTGTGCCCCCCCCCTCCTGTTTAAGATTGCAGATTTCAAGGACAGGTAATGTTAAAATGGGGGAATGATCTTAGCTGGAATTTCCCTTCAGGGGAATGCAGGGGGAAGAAAGAGGTGAAATAGTCAAGGTGAAACAGATTTCCTGGAAGGCAGGAAATCAGGGTATATAAAGGGTGTGCAAACAAAGAGGAGGATTCGATGCAGAGTTGAATATGGAGACTGGATAGAGAGAGAGGTTCAGTGGAGGAGAGATGGGAATCTGCCATCTTGTAAAGATGTGAGCCATGTGAGCTTGGCCACGTGGCCACCGAGGGCCTTCAACCCTCGGCTGACCCAGACTGGCAGCATGTGTGCTGAAAGCAGTTAAGGAGTTTGCAGATTTGAACTCCGTGTTGGAGTTTGCTTTGCTGAGTTTGATTTGTGTCTGAAAGAGGCCGTGCAAAAGTTAGGACTGAGAAGAAAGTGAACTTTGCTGGTTTGGCACCATGGAGTTCCTGTTACCTGAAGGTGACAAGGAGAAGACTGCGTGGAAGACAACGAGGAGCATTTAAAGGAACATGTCTTCAAGCGTCTGGAGATGGACTCTGTCTGGACATTGGTGAGACGATTAGGACTGAGAGACTGAGGATTTTGGGGCAATCTGGGAAAGGACTTTGGACAATACTGAGAAAGGGTTTGGACAATGTTGAAGTATTCTGAGTCTTACATGTTTCTTTTGTAGTTAATAGGATAATTAGA
>PVHY01010443.1:0-51849 GCA_004024945.1 Uropsilus gracilis
GAGAGGAAGTGGGGAAGAGAGAGGGAAGGAAAGGGGAAGGGAGGGGGAAGGAAAGGGGAAGGGGAGGGGGGGAGGGGTCCTTGCCAACTGCTCAGAACCGCAGTTTGAGTAAGAAATAAACTTCTCATGTGTTGCAGCACTGCGTTATTTTTTATTTTTTATTTTTATTTTGTCAATTTTTTTTGCGTTTTTTTAATCGAGCATTTTCCAGCTCGACTGATTGAAACCTCTTTGTGAAAAGTCATTTCCTTTAGGTTCTCCTTAATCCCACGGTGTTGGGAACAGACTAACCAAAGTAATTCCATTTTGTTTAAACCTCCATTTTGACACCAGTGTCCTATCCCTGCCCTCAGTGGACAGTACCCACCATGGCTGGCTGGCCCCACATCCTATCTCTGCCTCCCCTTTATCCTGGTTGTTCCTGACAACCATCGTGTCCTCCTGATGGATGATGGATGTCAGCATTAATGGAAACTGCAGTTCTAGGATCGCATCCTACACCCGCTTGCTTGTTTCACAATGGGGGGAGGTGCCCTATAAAAGGTTGTAACAGACCGCTCAGGGGGCTCTCTTGCTGTCCTGGCTTGGGGACCCTGGTGCACCAGCTTTTTGCCAATAAACCTGCCGCTGTGGACTTCAATTGGAGTCCCGGTGTCTTGTTGAGCAGCCCGCGAGTCACGACGCTGATTTTATGAAGAAGAAAGTCTCCGTGGGTGATGGGCCTCGTGCACACTCCTCTTGCTCTTATCCTCGTGTTTGTCAGTGAAACGAAGTGAACCTTGAGCTGAGCGCTGCAGCAGTGCAATACCAGGTCTGAAACAAGACCCTACAGACCGGGCGGCTTTTAAACAATAGAAACGAATCGTCTCAGGTCTTGAGGCTGCAGGTCTGAGTTGGAAGTACGGGTACGTGTGGCTTTCTCTGAGCACATCCCCTTGATGTCTGGGTTTCTGCTGCGCATGCTCTGCGCACGCCTTCTGTGCATGCTTGCCTGTTGTCCCTTTCTCTGTCCTCATGTCCTATTCTTTTTTTTTTCTTTTCTTTTTTTTTTTTTTTTTTTGAGACTAGGTCTCGCTATTTTTTGTCCGTGGAGCTGCAGGCTCTTGTTGCCCGGGGTACCACGGACTCCAGCCATCCCCAGCCTCAGCTTCCCAGGTAACTGGGATTACAGGAGCGTGCCACCACGCCCAGCTATTTTTTGGAACTAGGTCTCCCTGTGTTGCCCCAGGTGGGACTCGAACCGCGATCCCTAGGCCCAGCCGCTTCATAGGCTGAAGCTTACAGGCACGAGCCACCGTGCCTGGCCTCATGTCCTGTTCTTATACTGACACCAGTCGACTGGACTAGGGGCAATCCAAGAGCCCAAATTGACCTTAATTACCTCTAGACTCTTATTTCCAAGTACAGTCAAGCTCCAAGGTCCTGGGGGTTAAGGCTTCAACTCACAGAGACAATTTGACCCATGACACCTAGATTTGAGAGCCATTGTTTCGCTTTCACTGGCTTTGGGGGACGAGGGGCGAAGGAGTGAGGAGTTGCATTGCACTAGCAGCAAACCTGGTCAGTTTTCCACATATGATTATGTTGCAAATATTTATGATACGCTATGAATGCACTGAAATTGTGGCCGGAGTGATGTGAAGAAGCAGGCGAGCGCGCGTAGCATAGTGTGCCAAAAATTGTGACGAGACATGCAAATGACTGAATTTTGAGAAATCTCGCCTACATGATTTCTGAAGCCTGTCCCGATTTTTACCATTTTCTCCCTTACGTAATTGTAACTCTACTTATGCAGCCATTTTATCTAGCGTCTAGTAGTTGTCTCATTGCTTTTGGTCACCAGCGCAATGTGAGCAGAAAGTGCGAAAACTCATTTCTGTTCATCCTGAGTTGGTATTTTTTAGATTTTGAATGGAAAAAACCCCATGCTAGGCACTACCAGAGAAACACTGTGACTTTAAGAAGAGGGGAGACGCTCACAAGTAGCAGATAAAACACACATAAAATTCATGACTTGCATTCAGGGTTCTACATCCTCCAGGGATGATTTTAGACAAGTTTGGCTTTTCCCCCTTGATTAGGAAACTTCCATTTTCCTAGAGTCTAGTTGGCTGATGTAAAATACAGATTGAACAAAATTTATTTCGTGAAAATAGATGTTTTACTCAAATATAACCACAGGGAGAGGAACCTTCGCTTGAGTCAGCGTCTGAGAGTTTATCTGGGAGTTGGGGGGGGGAAGGCAGGGTCACTTGTCAGGTGCTTTTGGTTGCTGATCTAGGAATTGGGCATTCAATGAAGTGCATGTAGTTATTGAGCTCCTGCTGTATGCAGGGACCGCAGGGAGTCAGCCTGGCAAGGTGCCCTCGTGTGAGGTTGACATTCCAGGAAAGAGACTGACAGCAGGCAAACAAGCACATGAGCTTGCGGGGCTGTCAGGAGAAATGGAAACTTGGGGAGAGCTGAAATCATGCATCACGGCATGGCCCATCTGCCTTTCGGAAGTCAGGAGAGCCTCATCAAGGGACCAAGTTAAATGGGGGCTGAGCTACAAGAAGCCAGATCTAGTGGAGAGCTGGGAAGACCCCCGAGGTAGGGACAAACATATGTTTAAACAAAACAGACCTTTCCCGGCAGCCCACTTGGCAGCACTGGGGTCCAACACTGGCCAGCTACGACTCCCCAAAAGCACACAACCTCCTGAGCTCCCCCAAAACACCTTCAGACCTTCTTGTTCCTCCATGTGACCCTCCTCACCTTTGGTTTCTTTCTTTTCCCAGCATAAAAATGTGTTCAAATAATGACCCCCTCCAGCTAAGATGTGCCACCCTCCCCTCTCTCCGGAGTTGCCGGCTACCAGAAATGATTTTGGAAAATAGTTCATTTGTCTCATTTCTAATCAGTGGAGCAATTCCTCCTTTTCTCCCTCCTGATGAACAGTCTTTAAGAAACAATAGCACAACCTTAGCAATCCTCTTTGTTTGCAGGAAGGTGGTGGAGCTGTGTGCAGGAGCCAGTCTGTGGCACCCACCTCCTGCCCCCACATATGGTGAGCTGAAAACAGTGGTCAGGGGCCCTCTTTGGTTTCTTCAGCCTCCTCTGGTCACCTGCTTCTCTCCAGTCCCACGGGCGCCATCCCAGACCAAGGCTCTTTATTTCACGACTGGATGATTGCAACAGTTAGTCCCTTTGCCGCTAAGCTATTTTCTTTCTCGTTTCTTCCATGTGCCACTATCAGATTCATCTTCCCAACACCCGTCCTCAGTCATATCATTCCCCTACTAGCCAGCCTACATTGGTTCCCCATTGCCTCCCAAATCAGACTCCCCAGGCTGGCATCCACCCTCACAAACGTGGCCTTTTAGATTTATGTGCTTAAATATGGCATTTCTTTCGCGGAAATGTGTTTCAGGTTCTAGCTGAGCACCTCTGATTTGTGTAAAACATTCCTCATGCTGGAAATGTCAGCATCACCCATAAGAATCCCTGGAAGTAGAGAAGCAAACAAAATGAATAGTATATAAAGGCAAGTCGTTCCACCAAACTCACCCATCAGTTGTGACATGCAGGACCCACACTAAAAAGGTCCTGCCAGATGGAGAAAAAAGAAAATGGGGTCTAAATTTCAGCTCACAAGGAGCAGTTCAAAGGCGGGTTGTGTGTGCAAGAATCAGGAAAACACTGGGCCAACGTTTCAAATATATGCACCACTCATCAGTGTGATTCCGCTGCTCTAACAAATGGGTCTCCCAATTCCAGCGGCTTGACATCATCGTTTATTCCTTGCTCACATAACAGTGAGCTGGTGTCAAGGCAGGTTGATGGACAGTTTCCTTCCTTCCTTCCTTCCTTCCTTCCTTCCTTCCTTCCTTCCTTCCTTCCTTCCTTCGACTAGGTCTTGCTATTTTTGCCTGGGGAACCACAGGCTTAGGCTGCCCAGGGTACCACAGACTCAAGCAATCCCCAGCCTCAGCTTCCCAGGTAACTGGGATTACAGGCGCACGCCACCACACCCAGCTATTTTTTTGGAACTAGGTCTCACTATGTGCCCCAGGTGCGACTCAAACCACAACCATGGCTTCCTAGGCTGCCGCTTACAAGCACGAGCCACTGTGGCCAGCCTAGATGAACAGCTTTCTTCCATGCAGTAACACAGGGCCCCATTGATGCTGGGTGTCTTCGGCTGGGGGACGAGGAAAGAGCCAGTGTGGACTAGGCACCTCTCATCAATTCTGGTCCAGAAACTGGGGCTCAATCACATTGCAAGGTCACCTGGACACATGGATCTGGGAAATAAGGCCTGGCTGTCAGCCATGTCCCAAAAATAGCCTCACACCGCAGGAGGTGATCAGGATGCTGATGGACAACCCGTGCTGCACACAGAGAGTGTTCATATCAAGATTGATGGTGGCTTGTTTTCGGAGTAAATATAACCTGTTAATGTTAAGGCAGCCAGGCAGAATCTGAAAAATAAAAACAAAGGTATTTTTTCTAAAAGCTTTTTTCTTTTTTGACACCACAGCTCCGTTCTCCAGATACCAACTCAACGGCCACAGCACAATGAACCTTGCCGGTATTTCTGCTTAAGTCACATTTCCTTCTCAGCAGGCTTCTAGCCCCAGGCACTTACCATTTGTTGGGCTGATTAGTTGCAGGTTTACCATATGTGTGTGATGATTAAGTGAATGCCAGTCTCCCATTAGATTCCAAGTTATATGAGGTTAGGTATGTCAACTGTATTTTACTACCTTATTTCTAATATCTAGTGCAGAAGCAGACTTTGAACAGGTGCTAATATATAATTATTACTGAATATGTTAAATAGCACGTTATTGTAGAAAAGTTGGAAAAACAGATTGTAGAAAGCAAAAAGATTTTAAAAAGCACATGGAAGCTCCCTCCCACACTAGCTGTTATTGCTGATTGACACTTGGTAAGAAGCAACTCCCAGAAGTGTCAGTGTCACTTCTTGCAACAAGAAGTATTTATTTCTCGCTCAGCGATCTGAGTTGGTTAGCACAGCTCAGGCATCAGGTCAAATCCAAGACTACCCTTCAAGATCTTGGCTAAGAGATCACCTCTGCTGTGCAGATGTACTGATAGCACCAGGTATGTATACATGAATACATGTGATCACACCAATTCATGCAGGCTCAGTGAAGACCTCGAGGTGGGCGTGGCCAAAGCAATGTGGTCATGTGGTCATGGAGGTCACTTGAGATGAGCAGCGCCTGCTCCAGTGACCAAATGTTAGGGAGAAATGAAAGAATTGTGAAAAATCAGGACAAGCTATCACATTGACATCTGAACTTTGCCCTCCACGTCTGTTTAAATATTTTGTGTATATTTCAGACCAGACTTACTGTCTTCCAAAGGCAGAATATTTGAAAAGACCTAGAAGAGAGGGGTATTGTCAATATGTGGCCTCCAGTGGGTAAAGAGTATTCTATTAATTGATCTAGTGATTGAGCCCCCAAATTATATAAGTCTTACAATCTGAACAATGCAAGGACCATGTGCCAGCTTTGCAATAGAGTTCCTTTTAAGAGTAAAATGAACCATGACTCACAAATACATATAGCAGGTATAATAAAGCAGGGACTATTGACCTTCAAACATTGCCATTCCTAAATCATTCCAGAACACACACACACACACACACACACACACACACACACACACTTCATCACCACTAGTTTCTGTTCTGGTGCTTAACAAGTCTCCGTGGTATTCAGAAGCCCTTTCGTGTCTAGAAGTCTCAGTCTCCTTCAGCAAACACAGAAGACAACAGGGCATCTTGCCATGAACTCTTGCTTCCAATCACCTTTATGTGTCTCCTGAGTGACAGGAGCTGATTTCTTCTCTATCAACAATAACCAAGTACTTAAAAGTCACTCTTCCTCTGCAAGCTTTTGGTGTATTCAAATATAACTGAGGCCTTAAATCCTGACTTATTAAATAAGAAGGAGGTGGTTTACTGTGATCTTATGCTGAAGCTGTAGCGATGTTAGGGTGAAATGTGAATCAGAAAAATCAAAGAGAAAGGGCATTTTAAATGCTTCTTGGCATGTTCCTGGGGGGGTGGGGTGGCAGGGAATATCTTTGTTCAAACATTTCTGTTGGTAAATTTCCACTTCTATCAGAGATAATAAATACTACTAGTGGATTTTTCTTCCCTAAGAGTCTTTACATTAGTCTTACAATATTCTGACTTGAATTTAAAAGGGGCCAAATGAAAATTAATAGCGTTTCAGATTCTAGCTCCAGCTGAAACCATAAAGAGGGAAATTACAGATTTCAGGTAGCCCAAAACCATCCTCGTGACCCAGTCCCTCTGCAGAAGCTTCAGAGATACTGAGAGGGAGAGGGCTTCCCCATTGCTTGGCATATAGGTTCCTACTGCATAAGTGTTGTTCAAAACCATTTTTCTTTCCTCCCAAGGAGGACCTCGGATCAGGGTCACATTATTCTGTCTCTGGACATGGACCAGCGAAATGATGTTGTGAGCTAATAAGACCATCACCTGTCTTCAGGACACTTGGGGCCTGTTGAGTTCAAATCTGGCACCTTGGTTTCTACCCCTAACCTGTACCAGGATTCATGCAGTTGACAGTTGCCATGTCTGCAGTTGTCTGTGGGGTGTGCCACTCATTAATTTGAAGAGACAGAAGCTTTGAAAAAGAACCCTCTCCTCCTGGGCCTTGACTTTCTGTCTCACTGCTGCCAGTCCCATTAACGGAGAAAAGGAAACACCTATAAAACCAAAGAAGGACACAGTCAATCTTAGCAGAGGAGGCTGGGCGGTGACTGGAAGCTATCTCTTCCTAGTGTGCCCCCCGTTCTTGCTCGAGTAGAACATGTTCCCAGGCACAGCCCTGTACTATAGGAAGGGAGGGGACTGAGGGTTGTAATGGACAGAGAGTTATCCATGCTTCTTATAGAGGATGTTTCTGTGAATAAGGTACTACCCTCAAGGTTAGTAGCTTAAAACAACAATCATTTTTCTCTTCTTGGCGTTCCATGGGTCAACCCGGTGTCTCTTCGACTGCTTGCATATTGTGTTCTCTGGTATGTTAGCAGCCAAGTCAACTGAGTCTAGAGTCATCTGGGTGGTCAGCACTGGGACACTGGACCTCTCCCTCTACCTCCCCGTGGAGTCTAAGACCTCTCCTTTCCACCACATCTCTCCAACAAGGTAGCTGGACTTCATACCTGGCAGTCCAGGACTCGCACAAGGGAAGCTGTGAACCAACTGGGGCTCAGACACAGAGTCACTAGTGCTGGGATTTCCCTGGGCTGCAGCAGCATCAATGTCAGCCAGCAGAGAGAAACAAGCTCCACTTCCTGATGGGATGTGTGGAGAGGGAGGCTGGAGAAGAATTTATGGCCATCTTTAACTCCCAGGTAGGATGTGGAAGGACAAGTATTTTAATAGGCCCCTGCAGTAGATTTCACCTGGTCCTGGTTCTTTGTGCCTCAGCCCAATTCTCTTGAGTTACATTCTATTCCTGGCTTGATAGCGTTCAGTGTGTTGACATCACTAGGCGCTTGGCTTTGCCTATTCTCTCATAACTTCCTGTTTTTAGTTCATTAGCTGACATTTATTTTACTAGGGAAATATGGCAAATGTGGCAAAATATGTGCGAGTGTGAGTATATACATGTGACATGCATTTGTGTGTATGTGTATGTGTATGTGTGGAGTCACTAAGAAACAAGATAAGTAATAAATAAATCAGGAAAGAAAAGGAGTTATGTGACAGAGAGCCCTATTTTGATGCTGAAAATTCTTGACTTCAACCTATTTGTAGAGGTAATCTTGATTAGGTTCTTAAGAAGAAGAAAAAAAAACAACTTGAGAGATATTGGGGCATTTTAGTCAATAACTAACATGGCCTACTGGTTTCAGAGACTATTTAGAGTGGAGAACATATTGCAAGAGGAAATTCCCATCTCACCACCCTTTTCATCAAGCCTATTAAGCTAATGATTTTATTTTAACAATGGCTTTCCCCACAGCCAGCCTGTCTTGGGTATAGACTGCCAGACATGGTTACTAAACACCCAGAGACTCAAGCAATTATAGAAGATGCTATTTTAAAGTTCTCTTGCATAGTCTCCTGGGTAATAAACTGGCTAATATCAGCCCTAAAGGTTCTGGAAACTTCTGTGAGCCTTGGCTTCCTTCAGGTACCTCTAGACCCTTCTTCCCAGGGCTTACCCAAGAGCTGGATGCCAAGGGAGACCTGGCACCCAAGGGAAAAGAGTCATTTCCATTTTTTTTCCTATTTTCTTTTCCCCATACCCTCAGTTCCCAGGTGGCAGCCCATCAGCCTGGCAAGGGGGCAGCTGTGATGTTGCCCAGAGTCCCTGAGGCGCATGGAAGCAAGGTTGGTGCCGTCGCCGGGCACAAAGGGCCACTTTTTTTTTTTTTTTTTTTTTGAGACTAGGTCTCGCTATTTTTGCCCATGGAACCACAGGCTCACGTTGTCCGGGGTACCATGGAGTCAAGCGACCCCCAGCCTCAGCTTCCCAGATAGCTGGGATTACAGGCATGTGCCACCATGCCCAGCTAATACAAAGGGCCACTTCTAATCCCACGTTGGGGTCTCAGGGATTGTGTGTAGCATCTCTAATGCTAATAAGAGATATGACTTCTCTTTCTCTTGTACCTATTTATTGGGCTGTGTACCAGTGCGCTTTTCTCTTCCTTGGTCCTGCTTATGACTGAAGATATGCGTATGTGTGAGGCTTCTGAGCTTGCAGTGGCACCTGAACCTGGTCGCAGCCATTCGTGGGTGACATCATGTGCCTTTTGTTCATTTTCCTCTGGACCATCTCGTCCTTGGCTACTCTGGCATTACATCCCCAACCTTACACCCCATTTTAGTGTGAGGGTGCAAGTCCCTCAGATACTCCCTGGTACATTTTACAGTAGTCCCTACCACCCCCTGCTCTCTACTCACGTGTCTGGTTCTCCACCCCAAAACTCCCCTCAGGCCCTTTAGACATACACCCGAGCTTTCTTTATAAGGTCAAGTTTTCCTCACATAACCAGAAGAGGCTATATTAACACATTTCTGAAACTTCTCCACCCCCCATTGTTCTTACTCACAAATAGGGTATCTGTTAGGGCAATTACCAAAGTGTGTTTCTACAAACGAGAGGCGAAGGCTTAAAGCAGACGCCCCTAAGCCCAGAAGCATGATGGGCTCTGGAGCCACACCTGGCACCTGGCAGATATCCGATACACACCTGTTGAGTGGATGAATGGAGGCACAACCATATCCACAAGTGGGCCACGGGGCAGGGCACAAGTTCCACGCTGTGAACCAGAGCGAAGATGCTGATCTGAGAAGGTTCATAAACACGTGAGGCTTGACACAATGTCTCTCTAGACCAGTGGAGGCCTGTGGGTGGCCCAGGCAAGAGTCAGGTTCTCTCTGCTCTTGACCTCCAGGCTCAGGAGCAGACACCCCTAGCCACTGCTCCAAACAGAGCTCAGAGTGAAAGGTGGGTGCAATGGCAATCAAAGTCAACATGTGACACTGCCCCGAGCCTGACATTTACCAGGAAAGAGGAAGGACTCCTGCCCCCTCCCTCTCTCCCTCCCTCTTTGCCTCCTCTTTTTCTTTTTTAAAACACATTCAGAAGTGTTTTAATAGCTGTTGAGGAAATTATTGCAGCAGCAATCACGGCTCTCTGTGTGAGCTGTCTTCAATAGTCCGCAGCTCCCTCCTGAGGGTGGGGGTGTGGGGGGGGGCATTTGGATATTAAAATGCCACTGAGCTACATCTGCCGACAAGCAGCCACTAATCATCTCTTAAGGCAGCAGGGGATGGACCCCAGGTCCTCAACTCACCAATCGCTTCCTTAGGCGGGTGCAGCCAGATGGTGGTTTCTTAGGCAAGGACAACAGAGAATGAGGAATTAAGAGGTGGAAAAAGGATTTGGCAAGAGGCCAGCACAGAAAGAACCATTTGTTCATCCTGTCTGCTCGAGGTGAGAACAGACCTGCATGACTGGCGTCCGGGTGGTCCAATTTCCAGTTAAGTGGCTCCTTGGAAGACGTATGTGGCCTTCTCATTTGCAGTTACCACCACAGACTAGAATTCTCTTTTCATAAATGTGCTGCTGTAAGTTGAGCAGCTCTTATTGCCTGGCTGGAGGAATATACTCATTGTCCCCCCCACCCCAGGTCCTGTCTCCTCACTTTCCTCTGGGCCCTGATGCTGACCTGGATGCAGGGCTCCCGTTTCCTCTGTCCTCCAATCTAAGTCTGGCCACAGGAGGTGGTGGCAGCAGGAGTTAGGCAGGTGGGAAGAAAATAGGATCATGATATTTATTCCCTAGCTCATGCCCAGTGGAGACTCCACCCAGTTTGGTGGCATCCGTCTTGGCACTGACCGGGCTCCTTCTTCTTGGGTGGTCCATGCTGCCATGTCACCTGGATAGAGCATGGCTTCTGGGTTCTGATGACTGCTCCCTCCTCTTCTCTTCACACTCAGAAGTAAGGACTAGTTCCTTCCCTCTCCCCCTGGCACACATCATTGGTAGTCAGATACAGGTTACTCTGGTGTCTCCCCGTCTCTGAAACGCTTATAAACTGCCTCTTTATCATCCTCTTGTCAAACCCCCAGCATGAATGTGCCATCTGTTTCCTGGTTAGTATACAGGTGTACTTGGGTCTTTATGCAGCTTCTCACAGACTTTCACATCAATCCTGCAATGGCATCAAAACAATCCTCTTCTCCAGAGAAGAGGCAATGTGACTCGCCCAAGGACACTCAGCTGGAATTTGTGACTGCAGGCATCCAAAGCATTCTGTTCTCACTTCCAAGTTTGGCCCTGCCTCTGCCCCTAATTGTCTCTCAACCTCATGGGGGTCTACCTGTGGTTCCCTAAATCCATGCCTCAATCTTTCCCTTCCAGCTGCTTTATGAACTAAAATTTGCTTACCACCTTTTTGTGAAAGTGCCCCAACGCCTTTGATTTCATTTGAGCCTCATGATGTGGATTTACTTGGATCCACATCATTCCCAGGGATGCTAAGAATCGACAAACTGTAAGGCATCCATCTAGAGGGTCGTTGGTAGGGAAGTGGAGAACCTTTACCATCCTTCAGTGTGCAAATGCAATCAGTGCTCTGTAGGCGTGGCCCTGTCCCAGTAAGAGGTGCCAACCCATCTACAAGCACACACTATAGCAGGTGTCACTTTGCCTGGTTTGAAAGTCCAGTCTTCCTTTTAATGCATTAAACACCCACCTGTATTAAGGTAAAGCATATCTCCCTAAAATAGCAATGCAGTGGCTAGTGAATATTGATTTTTAATTTCTTCTCTTATGTGTTTGATTTGAATTTTCCACTTTGCTCCACACAGTCATCAAGGATCTTCCATCTTATCTCTGCAGTCTGTGGGAGAAATGCTTTTTAAAAGGCGGAATGCAGGTAAGTCTAGTTCACTGGCTGTTTGGCAACAGTATTATGAACTGATTGAGACCAGAGAACTCATTACATTGAGCAAGTGATAGAACAAAATTTTGGTCCATGATAAATTAAGGGTAGGGTGGGGTAAGGGTCAAGTTCTTCAACAAAGGTTGAGAAGCACTGCCTTAGGGCCTGGTGATCTGTGTGATAGGTTCTGAAGCCAGCAAGAAAAAAGATCATGGAAGAAGTGAAACCCATTCCCTCAGGTGCCAGTCTGGGAGTGGTTCACTTCTACTCATGTTTCATTGGTGAGACCTTTTCATCATGGCTGCCATCCAGCACCACAGTTGTTGCTGGGAAATATAGTCCCTAACTGAGCAGCCTATGTCCAGATGTAATAGGATACCACAAAAGATGAAGAGAATGGATTTTGGTAGACAGCTAGTTGTGGCTGTCATCTCACCCTTTATCATCCATTCCTAATTAGAATATATTCCAAATCAGGCCCACCTTTTCTATAAACAAGCTTGGCTAGCAATCTTTGCACCCTCAACTCTCAGTTGGGACATTCTAGAAACAATACCAGAATGGGGTCCACAGATCTACTTTCTTGTCCTGCCTTCTTGTCAAAGTCATCCCATGATGTGGAGTAGTTTTCCTAACTTCTGCCTCAATTTCTTCCCCTAACAACCAGGAACAGTGATATTTATTCAGTAAAATAATTGCTAGCCAAGCTTGACACATGTTATTTAATAATAATAGCTAATATTTATTGGGTGTCTACTGTGTTCTATGTATGTTACATGTATTAATTCATTTGTCCTTCAGTGACTTAGAAGAGCAATATTATTATTTTTTTCATTTTTCAACTGAAAAAGTAAGGGGTGGAGTGAGTAAATAACTTGCCAGAGATTCATAACCAAGTTTACAACCACTGCTATTCTGCTTTTTTATTGGGCAGATATTTTGCAGTCATCCCAAACTGGGGAGGTTCATCACTGGTTCCAGCAACTAAAGAATGTTGGAATCCTTGAAATTATCTTCATAGAATTTTTAATAACGAACATGGTAGAAACAGCAAAGAAAACAGGCACTTGAGTGCGTTCTCTTTCTCTCTCTCTCTCTCTCTCATTCTCTCTCTCTCCTGCTCCCTCCCTTTCCTGAGTTGTCTCTGGAGTTCTCTTTGACATTCTCTCCTCCCTGTAGGGTAATGCTGCCCCTTTAGCCCCTCCCTCCTAGGCCCATGTGTGCTCATGCTCACTTACCCATGCACACACCCTTTGGGCCAGGTATGCATGATACCATGGAGGATGCAACACCACAGGTGCTGGTCATAGAGGCTAATGGTGGAAGGGTGTGAAAACTCCTGATATTCATTTACCATACAGCAGGTAGCGGGCTTGGGGAATATTTTATCCTCTGTTCCTTGAACTCCCTTCATTTCCACTTTAATTCATGGGCCATCTGGTCAACCTCCAGGTGCAATGATGAATTCTTTCTGCAAAGGGGCCATTTATTTTTCATCCTTATGCCCCCTCACTACAACCTGCTCAGCCTTTGCTTTCACATAGAAAATGCACAGTGAAGGTGTGTGGACTAATACTGGGGGGCACAACACTGCCTGTGCTGAATTCATGACATTGTGGTAGAAAGAATATAAATGACGTCATCACAGCTGAGCAATAATGGCAAACCCCATCTCCTGGGTAATAACTGCTAGATTTGGAGTGTTCTTTATCCACCTAAACTCACAGAGTGAGAGTCCATTTTCCCTTCATTAAAATGGTTATAATCAAGAAATGTTTAGTCCAGGCTGGCCAGGAGAGTGTCTTCTGCCTCTTGCAGGTGATAGAATCATTCATAATCAGCTGGAGGAGGGTATCACCAATCAGCCCTTCCCCTGGCAGAGGTTAGGGTGATCACCAGAAGGGAAAGACAAAAGTGCAGCATCGAGTTGGCTCCTCTGTGCTGTTGAAGAGAGTTCAACAGAGTGACTGTCCAGTGGATGAACAAACATGTTAGGAGCCTTTGCACAAGCCTGGAACTGATGAGGGGTGGAGAATTAATTTTTTCTCTTTGCAAAAGAAATTTAAAAATTCAAGTCCTTTGATGTTTTTAGGTTTTCTAGCATTCAAGGACTGAAACAATGCCAGACTTCCCAGCCTCCACCATCCTTCATTTTGACTTTATTCTCAGGCTCCACGTGGTAACAAGATGACTGCTTACTAGTCACTCCATATCTCTCATGGTTCATGTCACTTGTCTATCCTTGAACCAATTTCTGATCAAGATACAAAGTATGTGAGCTGATTTTGGTCTTTCTCTAACCCTTGTCTTCTCTCTGACTTTACATCATCCTACTCTGCTCCAGCCATACTGGCTGCTTTGTTGCTTCTCACACTACATACATGCTCTACCTCAGGGCCTTTGCACTTGCTCTTCTCTCTGCCTGGAACACTTTGTCAACATGATTCCTTCTCACATCTCCTTCAGGTCTTCACTCAAACATCATCTTCCCCACAAGGGCCACTGTATTTAAAACTGAGCTCACATCAATGCTATCATCTACATATATGGTCACATATACTCACATATTCCCTATCTTTAGCTTCTATCTTTTTTTCTCAAAAACACATTTTGCCATCAGACTGTAACCAAATGAAGAAGTAAAAGAGATGTTGTGTTAGTCTCTTCCCACCCTCCCCATTAAGAAGTGAATTCCACAAGGCCGTGGAATTTTGTATGTCGGTTTGCTGCTCTATCACAGAGGCTGGAATAACTGGCACATGGCAAGTTCCAATAAGTTGTTGAATGAAAGAGGTTACAGTTTATAGTTCTGGGATGCGGATGGGACCCCATTCAAAAGCTAGGGTTGAGGTCAAGGAGAAGTGCTTTCTTCCTAAATGAGCAGGGAGGGTGAGTGGCCGTTTGGCCTCCAGGACAGCACATGTTAAGCTCTCTCTCTCTCTCTCTCTCTCTCTCTCTCACATACACACCTACCATCCCGCTGACTTCCACTCAGAACCACAGCTGGGGCATCCTACAGTAATTCTTCCTCTTAATACAGCACCTCTGCATTCAGACTCTTCCTCCTACTGATTCCCATCCCTGTAAGAAGCCCTGAGAGCCGCAGTCCACTCTGCCAGGGCCCAGAGAGGACAGTGGGCGGGGATGTTTCAGCTTTACTCCATCAAACTCAATCCCTCTGTTCCCTCCTCCCTTGCACCCCACTCCTCATTGTGCCTTTTTACATAGCAATCAATAGAGGCTGGGCTTTGGGGATATTATCAGAGCCCTGATTGCAACCTCTAACATTATAATCCACAGGGTTGCGGGGAGCATTAGTACATCCCGGATAAATTAATTCAGTGGAAGTAAGCGCTTTGAAGCCGGGCACATAGCTCAGCTTTTGAAGCTTAAGCCCTGTTTAGATTACTTGATTAAAGTAGGTCCAAAGCTTTGGCGATCAATATATTTTGCTTAAGAGCAGTGTTGCTACAGAAGCCGATTTAATTGCATCTGTGGTACCCTGCCTTGTGGATAGCTCTTTAGAATATAATGAGATATCACAGAGCCAAAAATCAGGGCTGGGAGGACGGTGGGAGGGACTGCCATTCAAATCACCATTCTGAGATCATCGTGGGGGAACACTTGTTTGTAGGCTGTGTGCATAAATAACTCCTGGAAATGATAAGTTGGAAAAAATAAAGATGACAATCACTGCTTGTAAAATCTTGGTATTCCAGATAGGAGCCAGAAAATTCCAGTTACATGGCTGGTCTTGGGGTGGTTTCCTGGAATGCAACTGGGGCATCTATCAGGTCCCAATAATGTGGCATAAGATGACAAACTGGGCCAGGCATGGTGCATCGTGCCTGTAAGCTTCAGCCTATGAAGCGGTCAGGGCTGGGGATTGCAGTTCGAGTCCCGCCTGGGACCTGTAGTGAGACCTAGTTCCAAAAAAAATAGCTGGGCGTGGTGGCACATGACTGTAATCCCAGATACCTGGGAAGCTGAGGCTGGGATTGCTTGAGTCTGTGGTACCCGAGGCAACGAGAGCCTGCGGTTCCACGGGCAAAAATAGCGAGACCTCGTCTCAAAAAAAAAGATGACAAACTGACACTTCATCAAAGCCATTGTGATTTATGAGGGGGTTGGCTGACCCCATCCCTCTGAGCCAGGAGACAGGCTCTGGTGTCAGGGACTCACTGAATCTGCTGCTGGGCTAGGAGTCCAGGTACGATGGAAAGAGAGAATAGCCCACTGAGTGCTGGCTATTGCTCTAGGGGATGAACATTTTAATTTCATCTAATTGTTAAAGCAATGCTATAAAATTGTGACCCATGAAATGTTGTACCCATTATGCAGGGGTGGGCCCGTTTGAAAGGAAGCAAAGGCACAAGCTGAACTAGGTCTATTTGATTCTCCAGGGCATGTGCTATGCCTGTTCTGGTCTCCAGACAGGACCTGTGAAACACGGGCAAGGCACCTAACCAAACTGGGCCACCGCTTTCTTACTTATGACATGAGAGGGCCCTAAAGCTGAGGTCTCCGCAGATGACTTTGCCCTGGGAGACAGGCAACCTGGGTTCCTGTCCTCCCAACATCAAAAACCAGCCTGGTAATTGGGAGGGGGAAGAAGTAGTCATTTCATCTTCCTCAAATTCACCCTTTCACCATCCTGGGTAATAACTTTCTATGGTAGCAAATGAGTATCAGAGGAATGACTAGTGTAAATGGCATTTTTGAGATCTTCAGATGAGTCACAGCCAAAGCTCATCTTTGTTAAAGGAACAGATGATGCAGTATAGGGTTTACAAGAGCCAGGGTATGGAGACAGCCCAAATGCCCCCAAGCAGATGAATGAATCAAAAAGTTGTGGTATATTTACACAGTGGAATACTATTCGGTCATCAAAAAGACAAACCCATGTCATTAATGGCAACGTAGATTTAGCTGTAAGGAATTATACTAACTGAAATAAGCCAGAAAGAATAGAGAAATGCCAGATGTTCTCACTTCTATGTGGAAGATAGAGAAGCCAAACAAAAAAGATAAGAAAAAGTTAAAACTAGCAAGCTGATCAGAGAACTGAAGTATACAGCAAGGGAGTGGGAAGGAAAGAGAGCAAAATCAGGGGAGGGATAAACACAAGGGATCATGATGATGGTTCATGGGTGATAAGGTTGGGAGAACTATGTGGTATATAATGATGTAAGAAAAAAATATATATAATCAACTGAAAAAAGATACAGTATTGCTGGTGGGAACCAAATTGGTCCAGCCACTGTGGAAAGAAAGCTGTGTAGAGAATCCTCAAACTACTGAAAATGGAACTTCCATTCGATCCAGCAATCCCTCTTCTAGGAATCTACCCAAAGGTTACAAAAACTCAAATCCAAAAAGACACCTGTACCTGGATGTTTATTGCAGCGCTATTTACAATAGCCAGGATATGGAAGCAACCCAAATGCCCAAAATAGACAAACAGCACAGAAAGCTGTGGTACATGTACATGATGGAATATTATTCACCAATCAAAAAAGAAAACCTATGTCATTTGCAGCAACATAGATGGAACTAGAAGGAATCATGCTAGTGGAAATAAGCCAGAAAGAAAAAAAGAAATACTGGATGACCTCACTTATATGAGGGGGAAAGGGGATACAAACAAACAAACAGACAAGAAAAATTTTAAACTAACTCGCAGCAAAATTGAAGCACAGAGCTAGTAAGGGGGAGGGGAGGAAGCAGTAATGGGAGGGGCACAAAACACTAAGATGGAGGGAGAACACCTGGGTAGACAACGGTGTAAAATAAAGCAAACAATAAAATCATTTAAAAAAGAAAGATGCAGCGCTGTCACAGCTGGTGGGCAGAGCACATGTCACAAGGTCAGCTGGTCAGGTGAGAACCCTTGGTCCACCGGCAGCTTCCTGCCTCCTAGCTGACCTCTCTCTTATATCACACATGATGAATAATCACACCTCAAATCCAGGCAACTTCCACTTTGCCTTCCCAAGCCCTTTACGAGACTGCCTGAGGGGCCAGGGTTTGAGCACAGAGGCCCTAACAGCAGCAGGAGGGAGGTATCCTCCCCACTCAGCTGCCTGCCAAGGTGGAGGCCGTCTGGACACAGAACACAGTCTTCCAGCTTGAGGCTTGAGGCTGCTGGTGGAGTGTGGGGGCTCCAGAAGCTTTCATCCCTTACGTTTCCACACAAAATATTTTTATTTATGTTGCAAAATTGTGACACAGCACCATATGCCATGAGTCAGACCCAGTACAGAGGCTGCGGATTCGCCTGGCGGAGAACACAGGGCTTTTGGAAACTTGGTGGAGGGCACGAGCCCAACTCCAGGAAGCAGGAAAGAGACTGACAGTGTTTGCTTTGCAGCGACCAGGTGGGGATCAGAGAGCCAGCCAGTGATTCCTGAGAACCCCTCTACTCATTCAGACTTTCAAGGGCACCAGATAGCAGAATCCCCTCTGGGGCTGGGTGCAGTGGCAAGCTCCTTTAACCCCAGTCTAGGAAGGGAGGCCGAGACCAGGAGTCACTTGAGCCTGCAGGTTTGAGACCCACCCAGAGCAAATTAATGAGACTAGTCTCAAAAAATAGCTGGGTGTGGTGGCACACGCCTGTAATCCCAGCTACCTGGGAAGGCTGGGGATCGCTTGAATCTGTGGTGCCCTAGGCAACGTGAGCCAGCAGTTTCCTGGGCAAGATAGCAAGACCCAGTCTCAAAAAAAAAAAAAATCCCTTTAGGGTTTGAAAAACTCACCTTTTTGAGTACTGGTGGGAAGTCCTATAGCTTCTCAGTCTCAAGGCTGAAAGTGACAGCCACTGGCTTTCTCAGCCTCCCTTGCAGCTATGACCCAGGCTGGTGACTCAGGCATCAACTACCAGCTGTAGCAAACCAGACTTTCAATCCATGGTCAGTGAGCTAAGGAGGTAGGGACAAGAGAGAATATAGGAAGATGGTGTGGATAACAGGTGTCATCCGGAACATGTGCTGGGAAGTGCAGGGATGAGCTGAGTCAGCCTGGGGTAAGGGTGGCATCCGACCCTGGTGGTGTTGGTGGTGCCCATCTTTGTGGGCAGTGGTGGATGAGACCTGTGCTTTGTTCCTTCACGCATGACCCCAGTTGAGTTTTCCAGGCTCTCCAGCAACTCTGTCAGTGCTCCTTTAAGTGTTCCTTTGACTTACATTTCTGTGGCTTCCCCTTAGAAGTTCCAGAAACTGCAGAATGGAGTCAGCAAGATGGGGGCTAATGGCCAGCTCTGTGGGGTCTTGGGAAGATGGAGCAGGAACGCACACACACCACAACAGGTGAGGAGAATCTTGAGGATAAGGTGGCCTCACAGGTGCAGGAGTTCCAATGAGACCCGAGTATCCATTTCCTGCCTCCATGTCCTACTGTGGATGTTCCTTGGTAGAGGTACTTCTCTTCTCAGTTTTGTCCACTTTTAAAATGGAACATAGTTCCTACCATGTGGAGGATTAAAAGAGATGATCCATACATACTAGGTCTGAGTCAGCACAGGAGATTTTCATGAAGAAGAGCTCTGAACACACTCCCGAGAGTGAACTCCTACAGAGTACATCAGGCTTGCATGCTTACTTACACCGGTAATGATATACATGCCACCCAGCTTGCATTTAAATCACAGAAGGCTGCAAGAGAATTTTCACATTCTTACATCTTTGGAGCTTTTCAACCATGCTATGCAAAACAAATATTCTTATCCCCACCTTAGAGAGTTGAAAGCCAGGACTTGGGAAAAACTGATTCACCCAAGATGAAATAGCTTGGAAGGAGCAAGACAGGATCAGAAATTCAAGAGTTTTCTGATATGGAGACTCAGCTCCTTTCTTTCTCTGCAGAGGTGTGACCCAAACAGTCTTTTTTTGTTCCACTACTTTGTGCCTACATGGCTTCCCAGGATCCCTGAAGTCATGACCAAAACCAACTGCCCCCCAACTTCCTGCAGGCAGGAACTCCACATGCTTGCTTCAGTTAGTCTGAGTTAGTTTCTGTCCTCTGCCACCAAGATTTCCAACTGGTACAAAGTATCCCTATTAACATTCTCTCCTCTTACCTGTTACATTTGACGGTCATTCATGGGATTTTTGTGATGTGCCAGGCACCACGTTGGAAGCTGGAAATGCAACAACTAAGAGGGCGTTCACTGATGATAAGGTGATGGGAGAACATTGGGGTAGCACGCGCACACTGTCAATATGAACAAGAACAAAGAGGGTGCATTTCCTATCTTCCAAAACTACCCCATGAACTGGAAAGATGTTCTTCATTCCAGTTTCTGGACTGGGAAACCTGACTCAGAGAATTTGAAGGACGTTGCTCAGGGTCACAGCATTTTAGAGGCAGAGCCAAGCAGAGAGCCCCAACAGAGAATTTTCTACAGAAAACATTACTTCTCAACTGGAGTCCACAGCTGATGGATGAGGGCACCACGCAAGCACAAGTCTCAGGGGTCGTCTCTATTGTTTGGAATTCAGTAAAAACTGAAAGAATAAATAAGTTTCAGAAGGGCTTAGAGAAGCTCATGTGAATGATAGAGCCAGAGTCAGTTACTAAGGGGCAAGTCAAGAGATCAAATCCTTACCCTTCAGAAATCCACGTCACTGAAGGCAAGAGCTGTCTTTCCCAGAAAGCATTTCTTGCTCCTTCTGTCAGACTCAGAACAAAGAGGCAGACCAAACCTTATTCTGTTCACATTTAGTCAGCCCTATATTTCATATTTTGTTCTCTGCCTCCCTCAAGAAATAGAACCCAAGTGCTCAGAATTTCTTGCCTGGAAACTGAATTCCTTGGAGGATAGAAGCTATGTCAGGGGGAGAAGAGATTGGCATCTGAGATGAGTCAAACAAGCACAGAAATTGCCTACTTGGGTCCTTTCTTAAAGCCCCTGAGGTAGTACCTATAGTTGGGATGAGAACAAAGGAGGAGGTGGTCACAGCACAAAGCCACACATCACACGGCTGACCATCACCATGGAAACGGCTAGTCCCAGGAAGCTGGAAGAGGAAGCTGGTATGGTCACCATTCTCTGCCTCCCAATTCGAGTGGCAGCGACTAGGGCACAGGAAATGGGGGTCAGAGATGCCACAGGACCCGGGCTCACTACTGAGACCCCGTTTCCCTGGATGTTGGCAAACTTCCTCTGTGCCTTCTTCAAACGCACCCACACACTATTTTTACAATGTCTTCCTGCTTCCTTCCAGCAGCCAGTCAGCAACCTACTTTTCAAACTCAACTCCCAGAATACCTGAGCTGATGGACAGGTGTCATCTATTTCAGACCCCACCCCATTTCTCAGAGGAGCCTTGGGAAGCCAGGCACAGCATGTAATGGTCCAAGGTCCACATCTTGTCTCTGAGAACATGGACAGAACACACTTCCTGGGCTCTGCCTCTATGTGATGAGACCTGTCACCCATTCCTCCCCCCTCCCCCATAAGGTCAGAGTGCAGCATCACCCTTCCCCTTCCTTCTCCCACCAGGCCTACTTGATAACCAAACTGAGAAGTGGGGCCTTGGAGGCCTTGCTCTGCCACACACATCCCTCACATTCTTCATGAGATTTTAGAAAGGAGCATTGTGCAACAAGCTAGCCCAGAGACAGCACGAACCCTCCTTTCCAGAGTCTCTAAAAAAGGCCAATGTAGATTTTTAAGTGTTTCTTTGCTAGGGTGAGTTTTAGAGCAGCTCAACATATAAAAACATTCCCGACATGCTCTCAGCCACTGAACAGAACATTCTTCATCCGTGGCACTTAGCCTCACAATGTTGGACAACACCACTTCCATGTATTTCCATGATCATCACCCCAAATAAAACCCTATACTCATTAAACACTCACTCCTCATCCTTCCCTGCTCTCAGTCCCTGGCAAACACCAACCTACATCCCATCTCATTCAATTAATCTATTTTGGACATTTCAAACAATTTAAATCATATATGACTTCTAATCATAAAAAATCTGGCTTCTTTTACATGGAGAAATGTTTTTGAGACACATTGAAGTCTGTGTTAGTTCTTCCTTCCTTTTCAGAGCTGAATAATATTCCACTGTATGGATATACCACTGTTTGTCCATTTGTTCTTCATTGGGTTGTTTCCACCTTTCAACAACTGTGAATAGTGCACTATGACTGTGTGTGTGTATGTGTGCGTGTGTGTGTATATGGATTTGCTTGAAAGTGAGATTTCAATTCTTTTGGGTCTATAGTTAGGACTGAAGTTGCTAGATCATTACAGTAATTTTACATTTAAATTTTTAGGGAACTAAAACCACTTTCCCAATTTATTTGTAAACAGCACAAACACAGACACAAAGACGTTACTCGATTTATAGTAGAGGCAAGATTAGAACTCTTGGCTTCTTCTGTTCACTTCCTGCCCATGACAAGCTCTGCCTTTGAAAACACTGACACAGGTCTGTCCTGTTTTGTGTGGCTGCAAGAGGCTCCCACACATCTTCCATACCAGGATGATCACACAGAACTGTTACTTGAAAAGATACAGGCGTTTAACTGCAGTTCTTTGATGTTCCACCAGAACTACTTTTAATTTCCACCTCCCATATCTACAGCTACATATTTTACTTCCTATGCTTTTTTCTTGAAAGAAGAAGACATGGGAAATACATGAGCTGAAAGTCCTGGTGCTATTTGTATTTATATTTGGCTGCTAAAGACACAAAGAAAACCATGGTCTATGCACTCAGTTTAGAGAGAAAACCAATTCACTCAATACTCAACAAAGAATAATTGAGCATTTAGTAGCTTGTTCTAGCCTCACAACACAGCAGCACTGTTCCCACTTAATAGGTGAGAAAACTGAGGCCAAGAGATGTATTCATTCAGCTGCCCAAGGACACATAAGTGGCAAATGGAACTGGGTTTGAAGGTCTGGAAGCCTTGGTGACACCTCACATACACAGAGCATTGTTAGTAGTAGGGTGAATGACACCCTGGCTCCCAAGGAGACTCTTCAAGAGGAAAGGGACAGTCTCAAGGTTGGAAGGACTTCTGAGGACATGTGGCCCAGTTCCCTTTGGGCTCGAAGCTTCTCTCTGAGTCGTCTTGGTAAATCGGGAAGTTCTGCCTTCTATTTTGTGCAAAGTGCCTCTTCCAGAAAGGAGATAAATTGCAGCCCCAACTCTGCCAAAGGAGAGCACCCCAGGACAACAGCTCGAAGCCAAGCTCCCAGGGGAAGTTCCGTATTTGTCATTCCTCCTCTCACACCTGCTGACAAGACATGTGTCCCTAGGTCAAGGCCCCTCCCTGGGGTGGGGAGGGGTCGAACTCAGCATACATGGAGAGCATCCTGCTAGCATGGACCACTCCCAGGTCCTCACCCCCGACCCTCACCTTCCATGCCAGTCTAATGCTGGCGAGGACCCAGCAGGCCATCATCCTCCTCCTGATGCATCAGATCTGCCCTGGGCATCCGATACAGGTGAGCAGGCAGGTGAGGCAGAAGCAGGTGGCATGCAGTACTGGCTGGGAGTCAATGCCTTCCTGCATGGTGCCCTTTCTTCCCAGAGCACCTGAGGCCCTGTGCACCTGGCCTACCCTTAGGGCGAACTCTGTAACCACCACTGCATTCTCCTTTATCACCCAAGAAAATGTCCGGTGAAATGTAGTCCTGAACTCCCTTCTCAAGCATCATCCAGTGGAGAGACCAAATTTACCTTTACATTTCCTAAAGCAAATATTTGCCCAAAGTAGACTTTTTTCCCCAAAGTGAGGAATTTAGAGCAGGGAAAGGTAACGAAAAGACAAGATAATTGAATCACCAAAAAAAAAAAAAAAAAAAAAAAGTATGTTTTAAGCCAGGGAAGGGATGGCTGCTATTCACAAAATTAGTCAGGCACAGGTAACATGTACACAACATTGGTGGATTTCTGCTTTTGTTCCCATGTCAGACATTGGTAGTCAAGTGCTGCATTTCTTCTCTGGCAGACATTACTAGTCAATGAAAGACATCATCCCAACTTTCCAGATTCAATTTTTAATCAAGGTATCAAAATTTTCTCAACAGAGTGAGAAAACCAAAGAGAACTGAACCTCCAGCTGAAACCTAACGTCATCCCTGAGTTCTTATTCCAAAGATAAAGAAACTGAGTCCAAGATTTGCTTCAAATGGCCAACTGCTGGCCAGTCCAGGGCTGGACTTGCTGTTCACCTGATGGCTGAGCCCTGCACCTGCTCTGGTTCCTGAACCTGGGGGTTACTGGGAGGTGCTGAAATGGGAACAGGAACAGGGATTTAGTTCACCTATGGCACCTGGAAGAACTTTATTTGTTTAGGAAAAATGCCGTTTATTATCTTGATGTGTGTGTTTTCGAAAGGGTGGCTGTTGTGGTAAATTTGAAAAGATCAGCAAGAGAAAGGAGGAAAATAAAGCAAGCACCTGTTGTTCCACTAGCCAAAGATAACTGTTGTTAATATTTTGGTCTATTTTTTTTTACACCTTTGGTGGGGACGTGTGTGTGAGTGGGTGTATATAAACATAGGCATATTTTAACAAAATGGGATTTATATGTACATATGTGTGTGTACTTGTATATGTCTTTGTAATCTTTTCTGATGTTTGCCGTAGGCTAGTGAATCAGAGTCTTACATTAACATATCAATGTCTCAGCCCATTAGTCAAAGACATTTTCAAATATTGGCATCCCCTACATGGGAATGTACGCTTTGGGGGAAAACACTTTTCCTATACTTGACTTGATAAAATTTATATTATACCTTGTCAGTAAGTATCAAAGCTTTGTCAATATGTACTTTTTTTTTTTTGAGACTAGGTCTCACTATGTTGCCCAGAGCAGTCTTGAACCCACGAACTCAAGTGATTCCTAGCCTCAGCCTCCCAAGTAGCTGGGATTAAGCCTTATCAATATGTACCAAAAGTTTCTTTGCGTTAGCTAGTCTACTTTAGGGAAATTATTTATGTAAATAATCAGGGAATATGTAACTGAATATTAAATGTATAAATACAACATAAAGGCTGGGCACGGTGGCTCGTACCTGTAAGTTTCAGCCTATGAAGTGGCTGGGGCTAGGGATCATGGTTCAAGTACCGCCTGGGGCCCATAGCGAGACAAGACCTAGTTCCAAAAAAAATAGCTAGGCATGGTGGCGTGCGCCTGTAATCCCAGCTACCTGGGAAGCTGAGACTGAGGATTGCTTATGTCTGTGGTACCATGGGCAACGAGAGCCTGTGGTTCCACGAGCAAAAATAGCGAGACCAAAAAAAAAAAAAAAAAAACAACATAAATATATGAATACAAAATATATAAAGGTACAACGAAGCACTCATCAAGAGAGCAAAGCATTAGAAATAACTGACAGCGCCAGCAAAAGCACGGAGCATAATGTAGTCATTAAAAAGATGTTAACTAAACGGAGCCAGAGAGGTATTCACAGCCTGTTGCTAAGTGACAATGATTGGCTCCCATCGGGGGCCCAGAACACTGTTCCTCGTACACGAGTGTGAGAGAGGACGTCTGTTTACATGTGGGTATGTCTGTACATCCTGTGTCTACATGGTGTTTGTGTGCATGCATTAATTCGGAAATAAATGCCTCAAATGAGCAGCTTTTCCCTGCACCGAGTGGCGAGATTACGGATGATTGTTTTTCGTTGTGATCTTCCGCATTTATCATATTTTCATCAATGAATATGTATTACTTTAGTAATTAGAAATTTTTTTTAAAAGTGTTTAAAAAAGCACCAACCCACTTGCCACCTGACAGATGGGAAACTGCTCAAGCACTGAGAAAAACAATTGCCTTAAAGTTTTAAAATTAAAATTAATATTTTTAAAAAATCGGATTTGAGGCCAAAAAATGAGCGAGAGACGAGATGATCAAGGTGCCCCGGTGATTTCAAAACTCATTACACGGTTTTCAATAAATATCATTAATTCCAACTCACTATTTGCTAAAATGAGTTTTTGGCTTTTTTTTTTTTTTTTTTGAGCGAATGCTTCTCATTCCAAATTGCAGCGCTGTCGCCCAACACCTCTGCCGCTCAGTCTGCTCCTGTGTCTGGCTTCCCTGAGCTCAGACAGCCCCCATCTGTCACTCCGCAGCAGCCCAGTTCACGGACAACTGTCAGTACAACTTGTAAAACGCCTATTAAAACTGGCCCATCCGAAAACCTTAACTGACCAGACATCCCGGGCTTTGTGTTTGAAGCGAGAGATCAGGGGAAGAGAACAAAACATCGAAAAGCACCCAGTGTGGGCTTTGAGCAACGCTTTGTGCTGTATTCCCCACTTCTGGGGCTCTTCTGCTCTCCCGGCAGTCATGTCCCTCCACGCCCATCACGAGTGGAAAGCACCGCAAGTTGAAAGTGCGCTGAGTGCATCCAACCCACCAAGCATCATAGCCCAACTGAACCTGCCTTGACCAGGCTCAGACCACTACATCCACCTCCAGTTGGGCATTGAGTCTCATCTCAAAGAGTCTCATCTACAGAGTAGCTGCCTTCCTCCTCTGGCCAGAAGCAGAAAACACACCTGGGTGTTTGTATAGACACAATGAGAAGTGAGAACACAACATACAATACCTCCCAAGGATGGGACACACCTCAAAGTTCCAGGTATGACTTCGGCTGAAAGCTGCACCCCTCACACTATGGCAAAAGTGAAAAAATACTCAATTGCAATCATTGTACTTCATGAGGGATCATCTGTGATCTTCAAAAGAAACTTGGCAAAGAGATTAACGTTGCCCGTGATCTCATTTCAATGTAGTCACTGTGTATAATTTTACAGGCAAGATACCAGTCTCTATTACATCCATGAAACACAAGTGTAATGCACACACACACACAGACAGACAGACAGACACACACACAGAAGGGTAGATCTAACACTGCTGCCTGTCTTGCAGTTTGTAACTGGAGCAATACTATTTAAAATGTGTTGACAATTTTTACCTGCCTGGGGTAGAAGCATCCTTTCTCCATCGGAGCAGACTTCCAATGCTTTCAGGAAAAGTTCCCATTTGGGCTCTTCAGTTCCACAAATGTAAAAGACATACCTAGGCTGTTGAGCAAATGGCAAGGTCATCATAAACGTAACTGCGGCTATATGGCCTGACATGGTTACTAAAGGAGATGGGGTGAGTCTTTAGCCTGACTCTGCCCTTAATGAGGCAGTGGGATGATTTTTATCTGAATGAAAATTCAGGTTGGCTTGTCAGTGCTCCTGACTCTGTGTTATTTACAGTTACATAACCGGCTCTGGGCATTGAGCTGACAGCTGCCGCTTTTGCTTTTTCTAGACTATGGAGGTCAGAGCCAATGATGAGTGCTTGTCTGCCTGTGGGTATATTGGGGTGTTTTCCCCAAAGGAAATGGATCCTCTCTCTTCCACCTGCTCATCCAGGATGGGCGTGAGAGTCAGCTCTGGGGCCAGGGAAGGGTGGCTTTTCTTCGTAGGGCTGCAGGGAGCTGGGTTCTTGCCTGCTCTGTGGGGGACCGTGTAGCTCCTGAGAGTGGCTTTGGGCATGAGTTTCAAAGGGAAGTACTCATGTCATGTTCCTCCCAAGCAAGGGATTTACTCAACGCCTGAACTTGGGTTCAGGTCGCTGGGGTAGCTAAGGAAAGGGTCCTGCTTGGAGCCTGTGACCCTAAAAAGAAAGATACTCTTCCAAACAGCTGTGTGATGACCTGCTGGACTTAGACCTGTGATGCATGCAGCAGGGGCGCCTAGAGGGAGAGACGACCAGTGACTGAGTCTTGTGACAGCACCAAGCATGCCTGACATTTCCCAGAATGACCTTGGATGGGAACCGGAAAGACAATGGATTTGCTGTCATCTTTGGGATGGGAGACTGGAATCATTACAATTCAGACATAAAGGAAAATGCTAACTTATTTTGTGCTCCAGCTGAGAAGTGGTAGCATGTACTAATAACATGCACATTCCTTTTATTTTTAAAGAGGGAGACGTAATCTATGGTGCTTTATAACCACCTGCTTTGTTTAAGAGTCTTATCAGGAAAGTGCATTGACAGAAAATATCTTTATGCGGCATTAAAAAAAGCACCTGTCACATATTCAAAAGCATGGATGTGATCTAATCAGTTTATTCCTGTGTCAATATTATTAGTGAAATGGTGATTAGTATATTTACTACTAAGTGTTGAATACACCCATGACCCGTATTTAGGCTAAAATCCTTGCAAAAAAATTTCAGAGTCAAAGGTTTTGCATTTTTGACATTTTGCCAGGCTGTCCTGACCAGAGATTATATTCCTGACAGCAACTCTGAACTCTGAGCAACACCAGCTATCACCACAATTTTTAAAAGTATGTGACTTTTGATGGTAAAATAAGAAAAGCAGCTCCTCTTTTTTTTTTTTTTTTTTTTTTTGAGACTAGGTCTCGCTATTTTTGGCCATGGAACTGCAGGCTCATATTGCCCAGGGGTACCATGGACTCAAGTAATTCCCAGCCTCACCTTCCCAGACAGCTGGGATTACAGGCGCACACCACCACACCCAGCTATATTTTTTTGGAACTAGGTCTCACTATGTGGCCCCGGTGAGACTCGAACTGCGATCCCTGGTCCCAGCTGTGGCTTCCAAGGCTGCTGCTTACAGGCATGTGCCACCATGCCTGACCTAAGCAGCTCCTCTTGTTGCCTGCCCAGAGTTGGGCAACCAGAATGTGCATCATCCATGGAGAATTTGGAAAGAACAATAAAATGTACTGAAGTTGGTCTGCTTGTCACTAGCACCATGTGACAGTAACACTGACAGCTATGGGTATTAAACATTCTCCAAAGACAGCTGTTTTTGTGCTGACACGAGGAGTTGCAATAAGATACATGCACTTTAAAATTAACGCATTTTGTAGCACCAATCCCATTATCTCTTGCCTTCCATATAGGAATTAAATTGGAGAACCTGTTATGTGGTGGTTGCTAGTTTGGGACACAGGTGAGACTCTCAGCTCTTTTCAAGACTCGTTCATGATGGCTTGAAATTAATCACATTTATTTGGGGTAGTACAACTTATATCTCCACAACCATGATGCCCACCCCTGATAGGTGGGTTTAAGCAGAAATTCAAAATAAAGAAGGGAAACACAGAGTTTGAATGTTTTCATCTGTGTGAGCACTTGGAATTTTAATTTATTTCTCAATTTAAAAGGAAACAGTTCTAATTGTGGAGTGTGGTAGTTTTATGTTGAACGTGTGAAGTTTAGTTCATGGCTGAACCATTTTACTGAATTTAAACACTATTTTTTAATTCATTTTTTAAGCACTCATTTTTAAACACTCATTTTAAAAATGTACTCTTTTGTGAACTTTTGCTTGTTTTGTAAATTTTTGGTGAGTTTAGAAACTAAGGAATAAGTCAAAAAGCAAAACATTACTGCAAGATTATTAGTCATCTATTTTCATAAAATATTATTTTTGTAAAATATTCTGACTGTAGCAAAGAGATCAAGTTCCAAGTGCTAATTAAATACAAACAGCTGAACAAATACTTCAGTGTCTCCCTTTTTATAATATAATAAATTTTTTACTATTAAATTAATTACATTTATTATATATTGTACATACACAGTTCAGTCAAATAAAATTTTCAATGTCTGCACTTCCTTCAGTCAGTGTCAATATTTCGGTGCATGATTGTTAATGGAAATAATTTTGTCCTCTGGAGGGAGAGTAGGGAGAAGTGGCACCCCTGGCAAGACTGGCTGTATAATGCTGAGGGTCCAGTTTAGGGTCCCTTGTTCCAAAAGGATCATGGGATTCAAGAGGGTGACAGTAGGGTATCTAACAAGCCATACCCCATCTGAGTGTGCTGCCTGGGTGCCTCATGCAGGTGACACAGGCACAAAACTGACCAGCTCTCTGTGTGCAGATCCCTGGAAGCGGCCTGTCTGCAGATTGGCCGCCTTCCTCAACTGTCCCTTTTGGATGGAGACACTGAGATAGTGAAGGTTCCTTGGCCTGGACACCCCCTTCTGTAAAAGGAGCACCTTTGAAATGCTCTAAACTTCCCAGGTCATGAATAAGCTATAACTAATAAAAATCCACTTGTGGTTCTTAGAGTGCATTTGACATAAACTAAAACCATACAAAAGAACATGCTTCTAGGATTTTCTTATGAAAAGCCGAGAGTAAATCACACACAGCCTTTGCAAAGAGGCTGCTAGAGTCTTTCTGGCACTAGAGTCTCGTTTTCATTCATGTACATAAAGGGATCCTCGACTTCTTGAAGCTGAGGATCCCTGATGTGTTGAATCAATGGCTGCTAACATGCCTATTTGGGGCTGGTAAGAAGTTAAATGGAGATTTTGGAAGATTTTTAATATTAATGTAATATAAGTCCATGATGCAAATGAAGCTGACATTTAGCTCCAAGTGACTGAGTTATTGGGGTCACCAGCACCACATTCAGTCCCCGTGTGGCCCATCCACCCCCCACCCCCTGCAAAGCCCCTCCAGGATGGAACTCTCCCTGGATCGGTGTGCCAGGTCTGGCCCTGTTGGGCTCAAGGTAATAGAGACTCTGCCACTCAGTCACCACCCTGGCCCCAAGTCCAGTGACCCTCTGGGAGGTGGGAGAACAGGCTCCTGTGTCCCTGGATTGGGGGCTCATTCTGGGATATATGCTCAAGGTCAAGCCGTAGCCTTCCAGTGGAAGCCCCTACAGACAGGGGAAGGTCATGTGATTTAAGAATCCTTTATCAAAGATTCTCATTGCCTGTCTTTATGGCCTAAATCTTGACCATGTCATCAACTACCCTGAGGAGCAACTGTAAGAAGCGTGATGGATGTGTAACTGGGCAAGCTACATTCTAAACGCACATTCCTTGTCTGGAAAAAGGGTGTGACCATCATACCAACTTCAACACCTAGCACTTAGGTAAAAGGAATGTACTTAGAACCATTGAATTTCATACTTAAAAATGGTTAACATGGTAAATTTTATGTTATGTATATGTTACCAGAGTAAAAAATAATTAAAAAATATAAGGGGATGTATGTGTTTAGCTATGATAAAGCAACAGGATGAATTTTAACTCTCCTGCTTAAACAACCAAAAAATGGGAACAAACGTAAGAAGCAACACTTTCCTGGTCTTAGACAACAGACAGATACTGGGAGAAGATAAATATGGGGCAAGTATGTCCAGGTCACAGCATGGGAAGGAAAGCCTAAGTGGAGCCTGATGATTTTTCTGAGATGAGCTACAAGGTTGAGGATTTAAGAAGGTTAAAAAGCCATCGTTGGGGTGCATCTCAGTCACTGTGGCTTTGGCCCCAGCTTGGGATGTTGGTTAGACAGGGAGAGCCTTGCTCCACCACCACTCTAGGGGCTGGGGACTTAGGAGAAGAGGGATAGGGAGCCAATCTCAGTCCCTCTGGTGTTCAGGGGTGGACATGGTACCCCTGCCAGAGCACGGGTAGGCAAGCAGATGGGAGGTGGTCCTCCTCTGGTTCACTCCCACCTCTAACAGATTTTTCAAAGGATAGAGAAGAAAAATAATCTAACTGCAGACTAATGAAAGAAAATAAGGGTCTGAGACACATTAGTCACCTGGGTGAGACCCAAACAGAGCAGGATTGGAACTATAAGAGACAAAACTGTAAATCCAACTGAAAAGACGACCTGCCACAGAGCTACACTTATAATGTTTCAGGGAGCCAAGGAACCAATCCCTCATGCACTGATATGCTCAACACCAGTGAAGCAGCCCTCCACCACAAAGAGTGAGAAAAGCCACAGAGATGGGACTGTGGCCCCATTCAGAACTGCAAACCAGAAGAGAGGAGAAGGGATGGATCAGCCACCAACCAGAGTTTGTCCCCACTAGGGGACCTCTCTACCACAAATGACTGGGAGTTGTGAGCCCAACCCTAAATGCCAGGACAGTAAGGTTTGGAAGTAGCAAATGGAAAAATATCTGAACAGAAGAGACAGACAACATGAATGAGGAGGCAAGGAACCCTGGGATCACACAGGTCTGGAGAAAAGGAGATGATCATCTCCATCAAAGGAAGTGCCAAAACCAAGTAACCACAATCAAGTAGCCAGGATAGTAGCTCCATACAACCCAATAACAATAGGTTCCAGGCATGCTTGGACTATTAAGCCACTCCTGGAAATATAAGCAGCAAAAAAAAAAAAAAAAAAAGAAAAGAAAGAAAGAAAGAAAAGAAAACACCAAACCAAAACAAACAAAAAACAAAGACATTGCATCAGAAAGGAAAGAGGAAAAAGGACTAAACAATGACCAATGATTTTTAGGGAAAGGGAAATGGGAGCCACCCAGTATAGTTAGGGGGGAACAGGGAAAAGGATGGGTCATAACTATACAAATAAGACTAGGTTTGTATGTGGGGGGGGAGGCAGAGTTGACAAGGCAGAGAGAAGGGTTACACAGAGAGCAGAGAGCTATAGAGAGAGAAAGCACAGATGAACTGAAGGGGTCCTCCTTAACAATCACTGATTAGTGCAAATATGGAGGAAAACTAGAAAAATATGTGCTAATACACAGGGCATAGAGTTCTCAGAAGGGTATTGTTTCACTGGTTAAAAAAAAATCCTAGACTAAAGTCTTCTCTGGTTATACCTACCACACCTAAAAGCAAGTGTCAAAAGGATTAAGATAATTTAGCTAAATCCCAGAACAAAGTTCAAGAATATTTAAGAATATTGAACTATTCAACATCAACAACACAGCATTTTGCATTCAATTAAAAAAAATTACCAGATATACAAGGAAGCAGGAAAATAAAACCCAAAATGAGAAGAAAAAGCAGTCAGTGGAAACAGACAGACAAGACACTGATAATATAATTAGTAGACAAGAACATTAAAACAGTGATTTTAACTGAATTCCATGTGCTCGAGCGGGTAAAGAAAGCATGGGGATGCTAAAAAGAGCCTAATACAACAACTAGAGATTTTTAAAAAATACAATGCTGGTCATAAAAATACACAAGATCAACAATAGATTAAACTTTGCAGAGTAAAATATTAATCCACTTGAAATACTGCAATAGAAACCATCCAAAATAAAAGAGAAAAATGGGAGGGAAATGAGAAGAGCATCAATAAATTGTGGACAAACTTTAAATAACTTAATATACATATGGGATGGAGGGTGAGGAGAAACCAAAAAAATTTTTGAAGGCATAATGGCTGAAATGTTTCCAAATTTGAAGAGTACTATGAACATATAGAGCCAAGTCCAGTACTCCCAAGTGCAAGAAACAGGAAGAAAACTACAGGAAGGCAAAAGAAAATTGAACTGCTTAAAGCCAGTGATAAAGAGAAAACCTTACAGGTGGCCAGGGAGAAAAGTACTCACTACTTACAGAAGATTCATATTACTTACAGATAATGATGAGAGATTTCTCACCAGAAGCAACATAAATCAAAGACAGTGGAGACATATCTTTAAAATAGTGGGAGAAATAAACTATCAATCTAAAGTTCTATACCCAATAGAAATATCTTTCAATAACAGAAAGCTGACTTACTCTATCTAGACTTGCACTATAGGAAATGTTAAAGTCCTTTGAGCAAGGGAAAGGATAGTAGGTGGAAATATGCATTTACATAAAGGAATGAAGAACACAAGCAACAGTATTATGTGAGCAACATAAAAGACTTTCATCCTTATTTTAAAAATGTCTTTAAGAATTAAAGCAGAGGCTTGACTGCTGCTGCTATTCAAATTGTTCCTTCTCTGCATAGAGAACCCATGAGAGGGGACTCCCTCTGCCGCCTCTAGCAAAGAAGTAACGTCAATGACTTGTCTTTCTGGACCTCAGTTTCCCTTAATTGGGATAGTATTTACCAGCCAGTTTTACAGAGTGGTTGTGAGGGAAAGCTAATAGGTAACAAAAGCTAAGTAAAAGCAGTTCAAGTGGGTGTGGTGGCATGTGTCTGTAATCCAAGTGCTGGGAGGCAAAGAGGCCAGGGATTGCTTGAGTTCTCAGGTTCGAGACTACCTCAGAAAACCTAGCAAGACCTGGTCCCGAAAAAGCAGCCGAGTGTAGTGGCAGGTGCCTGTAATCCCAGCTACCTGGGAGGCTGAGGCTGGTGATCACTTGAGTCTGTGGGATCAGGACTACCCTGGGT
Organism: Uropsilus gracilis; assembly: GCA_004024945.1. Lineage (NCBI taxonomy): Eukaryota > Metazoa > Chordata > Mammalia > Eulipotyphla > Talpidae > Uropsilus > Uropsilus gracilis. Next base: position 33,585 of record PVHY01010443.1, read on the forward strand.
AACATAGCGAGACCTAATCTAAAAAAAAAAAAAAAAGTAAAAGCAGTCTATCAACATGACTGGTTCCCCAGCCCCACCCCCCAACCCCTTTAGCTCCTTCAAAAAAATCCACATCACACTTCTGCTGGCGGGATGGAAGACAACCCAGCTGAGCTAAGTCTGAGGTGACTTCCAGGGCTGCAGGTGAGCATTGGCATTCTCTCTCGAGTGTCTTCTTCCCTCCTTTGGGGGAGAACAAACCTTTCCTTGCAACACAACCCCTAACTCTGCACTGCAAACCCAACAGCTGGCAATCCTCTCACCACAGACACCATTGCCCCAGAGGTTCTAGGTGGCCTTTCCCAGGCAATTTGGGCTATGGACTGATATCATTTCCTGGCTGGGCATGAACCAGAGTTGAGTGTCATTAGGAGTGACAGTGATGAGGGGCTGAGTTCTGTTGGCTCTTTCTGTTTGCTGGAGTGAAGGTGGTTATGGGACTGTGGTGGGCAGAAGGCCAGGTTTGAGGGTGATGAGCCAGGCTGGGGTGTGGTGTCCAGGGCTGGGTCAGTGGGCAGTTTTAGCAGACTGCTCAGAATGCTGTCTGCTTTCCTATAGCACATGTTTGCTACATATGTTTGCTAACAAGTGCTTTGTGCACGTTGTCTACTTTCTTCTTCACCACAGCCTGGAGGTGGGTGCTTACATTCCAGCTTCACAGATAAGGAAGTTAGTTTCTGTTTATTTTATTGGAGGCACTGCCAAAGCCAAACTCCTTTCTCTCACCTCTGATTCAGTGGATCCCCCTGAACCTGCAGGGGTCTGCAGACTTCCCATGGATGCCTGAAAACCCTGGATAGTCTTCAGTACTATACTATGTTTTAACCTCTCCATATAGGATAAAGTTAATTTGTAAATTAGGCACAATAAGAGATGAACAATCATCACATAAAATAATTATAATGGCTGTATTAATTGCTGTATGAATGTGGTTGCACTCTCTCTTTCAAAACATCCTATTGTACATAATATTTTTGCAACACAGTTGGTCATATGTAACTGAAACTGTGGGAAGGGAATCCATGAATGGGGGGGTGTGGCACGTTCAGGGAACATCTCATATTTGAGGCTACGTTTTGTCTGCTCCAAATTGGCCACGTGTGGCTCCTGATCAGCATCAGCAAAAAACAGATGTTGAACTATGAATTCCTGGTTCCTAAGGATAAAATAATAATAACCGCCCCAATAATGATGCTCATAACAGTCATTTGTTGAATCTCCTAGCTGTGTCCCATGTTATATTAGGCCCCTTTCTCTTGCTTAGTGAAATTTAATCTTTTTAATAATCCTACGTGGTAGCTACGATTATTTCCCTAGTCTACCGAGGCTGAAACTGAATCTCAGAGAAGGTGAGTGACTTGTCCAAAGTCACGAAGCAGAGGTGAGAGGAGAAACCTAGCTTGTCTATTACGAGCCACTCTCCCTGATTCACTCAGGTCAGCAAAGAGCCAGGCTGGTGCCCAGACTTCCCTTGTCCCTCCCTGGGGTCCTGTGCACACAGGCAGATTTTCTTTTCTGATTAGTGGAGCTGCCACATTGTCTTAAAAAAGCAGACCGGAAAGACCATTAATCGTCCAGCTGAGCATGCTATGTGACTGAGCGGGAACAGGGCAATAACAACCGTCCTGGCTCATCTGTACGAGGAAGCTGCAAACCCAAGGCGGGCGCCCAGGTTCACAAAATGCAATTGTTCTCAATGACACTTACTTAGCAAAGAGCCAAAGAGAGAACTGATTGTCATTAAAAGCTGGACAAGAACATCAATGGTCCCCCCATAATGATTCGCGGGTTCTGACTTAGTATGCCAACAGCATCAGTGCAGAGACATTTGTGATGCGATTTCCCACAAGGAAACAGGCTCCAGTGTGGCTGCTCATGGTAAAAGAAGCAGGAAACTCAGGCCTGGCCAAAGCGCTTGGCAACCAGAGTTGTACCCAGCCTTCTCTGCCTCTGCCCTCACTTCTACTCCCAGCAGGCAGCGGAAGAAGATGGACTGGTATGGGTGGTGGGAGATTCTGTGCGTCTGGGGGTAGGCTGTTCCTTCCTCTCTGGTTCTCATTGTCCAGGAGCTCTAGGACCCTGGGGGTCTGTGACATTTCTGGTCTGAGTTCATGGTGGGGATCATCTAAAACTAGAGGACCTGCTCAAGGATGTGTTCTGGACAAGCCAAACCAGTGCAGCCTCTACTCACTCCTGAAACCCAAGCAGGGAGGTGAATGAGAGGTTTCTCCCGCAGAGGTCTCCTAGGTGGGATGTGACACTATCCTCAGATGTTCCTGAATGTATTTCCAGAGCTCTCTCCAGCTCTCCTCTGAGTGTGCAAGTTCTCCTGTGGAGCGCCAGGCTCTGACATTTCTTCATCTGTCCATCCAAGAAATGCTAATCAATTGACCACTGAGTGTCAGAGGCTGCAACAGATCCTAGGGATAGAGATACAGACATATTCTGGGAAATCAGTAGCTTCGCAGATACGAATACAGTCTAAGGGTAGACGCATCTTGACTACAGATTTCCTTTGCAGCAGAGCGTGAAAGTTGCACGCAGATAGGAGACATGGGGACCAAGTGTTGTGGAGTGAGAGGACATTCCAGAATAAGTCAGTTGGCGCAAAGGAACAGGAGATACTGGGGACATCCAGGAAACTGCAGCTGTATAAGCAGCTGGTGCTCAGAGCAGGCATGGGTGCTGCTAGGGGTGAACATGAGGGGCTCACATATCATGCTACGGAGTCCGGAGCTTAGCCAGAGCCCAGGGTGCATGTGAGCCTTTCAGACCAGGTGAAGCATCAGGTGAGTGATTGGACTGGACACCTGGCCTGCAGAAGAGGGTCTGAAGTAGGGGGCAGCATCTGTGTGCTGGCCTTGGGACTGTTGTCTCCAGTTTCACTCTTGGATGTTCCTTTGCTCAGCTCAGCATTGTAACAGACCAGCCCCTGAGACTTCCTGCTGCTGGGTCAGCTGGAAGCCTTCTGGTCCAGCTGGAAACGGTGACAGATGATTGGAAGGTGGGATGAGGAAATGGGTTAGTGTGTGTGTGTGGGGGGTCCCTCCAACCTTCTACTTGCAGCTTTGACTCTTCCAGGGCTCCACTGCTCAGCAAGTGCTGCTGTGCTTTCTAGAAGCCTCACCTCTGGCCTTGGTCTCTCTCCCCTGCAGGTGGTCAGCTTTCTGTGCTTGCTCTTCTCTGAGTGGCCACATGATCCCTGGTGCTAAGCTTCTCAGCTCCTCCATCACCTTGCTGCTGGATAACAAGCGTGGGTAGACGATGACTACAGAGGAGACCATCTGCTTCAAATTTTCTTAATCTCTTTCTTCTCTGATTTCTTTTCTGTCCTTTCATGCATTGGGATAGGCTTTTTAGACTCTTGAAATTCTGCAGGCTTAAATATAAATATATATATGAAATGCTGGGAAACATCAAATAATTTAAAGATAGATACCGGAAATTACCAAATTCAACATGTTTTTTTTTTTCTTCAAAGGAAGTTGATTATTTAATTATTTAATTTTTATTTGATTGCACATATATATCTGAAGTTCATTATTTTAAATGCATTTGGTTGTATTTGGAAGCTCACTGCATGCTCTTCAAGATGTAGTCCTCTAAATAACTCTGCACAGAGAGTGAAAAATCTACTAAACATTATGTTGAAACTTCCAGATTGTAAACAGGAGAAGACCGTGTCTGTAAACCATAGATCATGGTCTCAGTGCCGCTCCTGGGCAAAATTCTTGGATGGATTATCACCAGATTGGTTTGTAAGCTCTTAGCAAAGATGACAGCTTGGGCTCACTGAGATATAGTGAGTGAATAAGTGAATGAAAGAATGGATGAATAAATTGTGGTTGCTTTTTATATGAGGGATCTATTTCTTAAGACTTCATGTAATTTAAAACCTGCATAAATCAAGACTAATTCCCCCATAGGAATAAAGTAGGATTTACATGAATTCAAGTTTTGTACATTAAGTGAAATTTTATTCTTTTCCATTGCCTTATTTCAAATTTGCATAATTCATATTAGCATAGTGTATGATTTTATTTCCTCCTCTACAAAAGAAGAATATGGACTTACACTTAAATGGAATTGACAAATTTTTGATTGGATGGAGAAAAGTAGGCTACATCTTCCTAAAGTCAGGTGCATAGAAGTAGTTGAATGATTACCCTCCACAGGTGTTGATTGAAATGCAAGTTGACCTAAAAGGGGATCTCTCCATCATACTACATTGCTACAGCTTTGTCCTAATCACTATTGTAAAAGACATTTTCAAGTTCATGATCAAATTATAGCTGAAGGAAGAGCCAATGTTTTAATGACAAAATCAGAGGACCCTCATACCCCCACTCCATTGCTAATCTCAATTGGCTTGCAACAAATCTAAGGTGTGACATTGAAGACAGTTGTGTATTTTGATCCAAAATGAATGTTTGGAGAAGTACACCAGAAGTTGTTTCAGTTAATAGTAAGTTTGATGTAAACTAGTGGTATGTTTAACCTTCTGAAAAATACTGATCTAGCCTTTGGTTATATTACCAGAGATAGAAGTTCTAGAATGGAGGAGATGATAGTTTCTCATCATCAAACTGGCCCTGGAGATCTGCATTCAACTCTCAGTTCTGATCACAAATGGGAGCATGTCCGAAAAGAGAGAAAGGATAGACAAATACTGGCATGTTGATTCTGAAAAAGATATAGGGAGGAATCTATTATTGTTTTCAAACATATAAGTGGTTACCATGCACAAGATGACTTAGGTTTGTATTTTTGTGGTCTTCAAGGTTAGCCCAAGGAATTTCAGTCCTTGTCCTCAGGACTTAAAAGTTTTAGGGAGTGGGATTTTATCTCAGTAAAAGGACAAGTGATGTGCTTGAGGATGAACGAACCTCTTGAGGTCAGGTTAGGTGTTTGGTCCTCTTGACTCAACTTCGTGGGTAATCAGGAACGTTGTAGGAAGGAGTCTACATATCTGATTTCCTCCTTTTTTTGAACTCTTGGAGAATCAGTTCCAGATGGCTCAGAAAAGAGAAAATAAATGGTCAGTACATTGTGGAAAATAGTGTAACTTTGACAGTAATCACATGGAAAATCAAACAGCATTACGGTGGTATTTTTGTCTGGTTGCAAACATGAAATAATAAAGGGAATCTCAATACTGGTAAGGGAGTAATGGCAGTTCTCATTCATAGTTATTGGCACTCTGTCATTTGGAAAATCTGCATATAAACAATTGTCACATTAACAGTACTTTGTTTCCATAATCTGAGTGGCTATCCAACCAAAGGACAAGTGGAAAATATGCCAATTGGCCACAATGCTGAAGATGTTCATTGTGGTATTATTTATAATAGAAAGTAGAAGCAACCTAACAATGAAGAGATTACTATTGAAGATGACAGACCACCACTCAATAGAATGCTATTATCATGTTAAAAGACAGTCTTTTCACTATAGCTATATGGAAAATGCATACAATAGAATGGTAGGTATGGGAGGGGGGAATGACCAGCTATGAAATTCTAGAGAAGTGATGATTATCATCTCATATGAGATATGGATATTTCAAATGAGCAGGAAATGTCCGTCCTCTTTGTCTCTGCAAATTATATAAACTGCACTTAAAGGTTTTTCCCCTGGGGGCGGGGGGAGGAGAGAGGGAGAGAGGAAAGGGAGAGAGAGAGGGAGGGAGGGAGGCAGGAGAGAAGAAGGGTGAGTAAATGTGAAAAGCAGTTGGGCAGGGGGCACGTATTTGAATAACAAAGGTGATTGGTCTGTGGAACCTAAAGTGTCAGTAAAGGCATTTGTCCTGCTTGATTTAGGTCAAGGCTTGAGTCTGGTTTAGGTAAAGTGGACTAAGGATTTTTTAAAGGTAAAATAAAGCCTGTCTCTCTGTCTCCTGCTATCACCAAAACTTTTCTGTGCCTCAGTTGCTCAGAACTCTGTGGTCTGTAATGAACCTCCTCATTTGATGATGTGAAAAGAAAGGACCCAAGAAACTATCCCAGAGATTAAGAAACCAGTCACTGTATCTTCCCACCACATCGCCTTTCTTGCATTTGTTTAAAAGTGGGTCCATTCAGACTTATCTGTTGGAGTTTCAGCCTTTCCCCACAGTGCCAGCAGGCTGGAGTGTCCTAACCAGCCCCAGGTTATGGCGATTGCCTGTGTGGTGTGTGTGTGTGTGTGTGTGTGTGTGTGTGTGTGAATGAGACAAGACCCCTGTATCCGCTGAGGGAAAGCAGCTTTGCCTGGAATAGTTGGTCTTTTGCTAATAATCTTACCCTTTCCCAGTTCCTAGACCCCTCCAATTTGCAGCACCTGGAGGGATGCTGCCCTCTAGGCAGTGATTCATGAATCACTTAATAAAGCCAATTAGATCTCCACATTTGTGAGTTTTGGCTTTTAATGATATCGTCTATTTTTAGCAATAGGTTTGGGATGAGTAACATATGAGAGCAAATAGAATTCCTGACCCCTCTCCAGTAAATTGCTGTATTATGAAGGACATTTAGCCATGTGCTCCATACATATTATGGGATAACGTGAAACTGTTTTTAAGTTATTAGGATACTTCATCCCAAAATGCCCAAGGATCATTTTAATGCAGATATTATTGCTAGGAGCATTATGCTAATAAACTGTTCCAGAAAGGTTTATTCGCACAAAACAAGGGTGAACATTTAATAAATTGACTTACGCAGTTACATTTGAGTCTTAAAAGCAAATGATACTTAAAACCAAAGGGTTTTCTATCCCAGTCAATGAGATGGGCAACACATACTTGTTTGTGTATGTACAGGATCATTTCCTCCCAGCGTGACAGACATGAACTTTTAGCTGTTATAAAAAGGCTCCTAGTCATGCTAGGCTCCCCCTGAAGTGGTCATCTGTTTAGAATGTTCTAGAAGGATGATGATTTCTTTGTTCAGAACACTTTCACCAGGCAGAGCAGTCAAGAGAGAAGAAACTGACCAGGGCAGTGGTCTATCTTCACCCTCACCCAGCACAGCAACATATAAATGGGCCCTGATGAGCCCTGAGGTGATGGTCAGGGTTGGGGGGGAGGACAGGGATGGGGGGAGGGAATTCGTGTGACTTTGAAGACAGTGTCATTTAGTCTTTTCACTCATTTTCAATTGTCCAGGAAGACTAAAAAGAAAAGTGCAGGGATAGTTCACACCTAGATTACCTGAAAGTTTGTGTACTATTCCACATGCAAATAAGGCACTCTGCAGCAAATAATTATATCTTCAAGGCAGAATCTTGTCATTTGGTTCAAAAGAAATGCAGGACATAGACATAATTCTCCAACCCAATACACAGCACAGAATCACAAATTCTGCAATTAAAACCCTGGCAGGAGGTACAGAAAGTCACTTGTGTTTGCTTTATTAATACCTTTGATTTCTCCTTTCTTTGTATTGCTACCAACTTCTTTTTAGTGAAATGAGGATGCTGGTCCTTTCTTTTTACTTCTTTTCATGGGAAGAATTGAAGTGTGAATTGAAGAGGAGGTGGTGGCTCTTACGATTCTGATGAGGGCAGAACCCACCAGATCGGGAGGCATGCCAACAGGAAGGAAAGCTACTTGAATACACACAGAAGCCACTAGACACACAGTGGAGTGTGGTCCCTTCACCCTGATCACCTGGTAATACACTGAACTTGTTTCAACAAGATGGCCACTGCTTAAGCCTCAGGAAGCTCTACTCCAGGAAGTCTGGTGGCCCCAGGTTCTTGGGGGTTCCCTGAGCACACATTTTCCAAGGCGACACGGCTCTTCTTCCATTACCATTCCAGCCTCTTCAAGACCTGCTGCACTTGTCATTGTCACCCAGCAGTCCGTGGCAAGCTAAGTGAATTCTTTCAGCACTACAAAAGGGAACTAAGAGGGTTGCAATGATGACTCATTAGCAAAATCCATGTGCAACGTGTGCAGTGTTGTTTCAACTTTTTCGTTCGTGTTCTTTCCCACTTAAGCCACACTGTAGCCCGGAGACTCTCCCTCCATTAGGATCTTTGGTGCAGGTAACAATTACCAATCATCTCCTCCCCCCAAGCAGGATGGTCAACACCTGCCCCCCCAACCCCCAGGGCCACCTGAGACTTCTGGAGGTGTCATTTTAGCAGGCCCCCCCCGCCCCCACCCAGAGCCTGACACAATCTAAGCGGGTGTCTCCCCTCCAACCACCTCAATGGCCACTGAAGGAGTTTGCTGTGGGCTCTTCTCTGGGGGTCATGCCTGGGGTTTGGCCTTCCTGAGCATTGCCCAACTTGGTCCACTGCTCCAGTCATCAGATTTGACCTGAGAGATTTCTGCTCTTTTCTCCTGATTATTTCTCTTCAACTGTTGCCGATTTAGCCTCCGGGAGGACACACATGGTGGCTTTGAAGGGGCTTCTGAGTGGAGATGGCAGTCATGCTGCCCAAACACCTGAGATGCTCTACTGGGAGGGGAATTCATTTCTGCCCACTTGCGAGAACACATGGCCCCATGGCCTGACCACAGGGGGTACATCCCAGGCACCCAAGGAGATCCAGGGGACGAGGGAGCCCAGCTGAAGGACAGTGGCTGAGGCCGTGTAGACTGAGAGGACCAATACACCACAAGCAGTAGGGGATCCCTTCCTCCCACTCTCTTCCAGCACAGTGACTGGCGCTATGAGCTACTTGGGCCCACTCCTCGCTCCTGTTCAGCTTCTCTTTGGCCCTTGGTATGGGGAAACTTGAGCGGTGATGGAATAAATCCCAGAAAAGGCTGTCATATGAAACCTCCTGCCCCAAAGCACACTTTTTTTTTTTTTTTTTGAGACTAGGTCTTACTATGTTCCCCAGGGTAGTCCGGATCCCACGGACTCAAGTAATTCCTAGCCTCAGCCTCCCAGGTAGCTGGAATGACAGGTGCCTACCACCGCACCCAGCTGCTTTTTCGAGACCAGGTTTTGCCATGTTGCCTGAGGTAGTCTCGAATCCCTGGTTTCTTTGCCTCCCAGTACTGGATTACAGATGCTCACCGCCAAGCCCGACCTCTAAAGCACACTTTGACCTTATCATTCAACATGGATGAAAGCACCATGCGTCTTAACCACAAGCTCTAAAGCTGGTGGGAGGACAACTATGGCCCAACAACTCCTTGCACCAGAGCTGGAGTTCTTCCGAGGGCCCCGGGCCAGCCCAGCCCCGGCTGCTTATGTGTGTTTCTGCAGACAGTTGTGACTTTCCACCAAAGCCAGCAGCCTTTGGATGGGTGCCGCAAGGGCAGCTACGACGCTAGCATCGGACAGTCAAAAACCTCACACACAACCTCGCACAGGTAAGAAAGAGACGTGATTTTACTGCTCAGCGCTGGCATATATATGGAGACGTTTGCACACAACACTAGCTGGCGTTTTCTTCAATTGATGCAACTCAGTCATTTTTATTGCAACTGGAAGACAATACATCACAGAAACTTTATGGTGGGTCTGGGGAAAAGTGTTATTTACAATAAATGATGAAATAGTTTGTCTTTGGCAATATGATTACATATGAAGAACGCGAAATGCAAGTATGGGTGCCTGCGGAGCAACGCTACCGCGTCCCTCAAGTTCGGCTGATCACGCCTGTCTCCACACTGCTCCTCAAGGTGACACAAACCCGGTGGAACATCACGTTCCTTCTCCTTTCCGGTTCTCCCTTTCTATTCATGATATTGGCAGTTTCATACAGAAAATACAGAAACAATTGGCTTTTGAAAAATTATTACTCTAGGAAGTGGATTTGGCCAGTGAGTCTATTGGCCAGCCAAGGTCAGACAACCCTAAGCATCGAGAGAAAACCTCTTGGTCTTCTGATTGCTTGATTACTGGTTTTTTTTTTTTTCTGTAAAATGAAAACAAAAACTCAGAAAGGTTACAGAATCAGAGTATAAAAAAATGTACAAGTGTATAATGCTTCCCAGACACACACAGATACTTTTCTCCTCCATGTTCTCACCATGGCCTTGTAAGTAGTGAGTGTGAATGATGCGACATGAAACTGGTGACTGAATCAGCCATGAGCTGAGGTGGCCTCGACGGACATACTAAAAAATGCTGGATGTTTAAGCAACTGAAATTGTGCTACGTTTCATCTTAAAAAAAAGAGAGAAAAAAAAGGAAGGGGTGGGGAACTCAGGGCACAGGTATGAAAGGATGAAATACAAGTTCTAGGTTTGATAGGTTCACCATATCGAAGTCTTTGAGAATCCAATATGGAATATCAATTCCTTGCAAAAGCCGGAGAAGGCGGTTCTCGACTTTTGCAAATGAAATACAGTGGAAAACACTGCGGTATAGTTTCCAAATAAATAGTCTTGATTTCAACGCTAACCAAACAAACAGGAAGGGTACTTGTGAGCACATCACAGTAAGTCACAAGTGATCTCCACCTAGGTCTGGATTTCCAAAGTAGGGCACACAGCACAAGGCAGCACCATAGACGCATTGGTTTCGGCTGTTAAAAGATGGATGGTTTTTAAAAATCCTATTTTCCTTCCTTAATTTTTTGGTCAGTGAAGCTAGCACTTGTTTGCTGAACTGTGGAAGAATCACGCACATTATTCATGATAAAGCAACCGAGCTGACGAGTCTGTGCTTAGTTGAAGAATAACCAGTAGGAGAGAGAGAGAAGACAAGGAATCAACCAGTGAGGCTCTCACAGGAGGGGTGAACAGGTGGATCCACAAAGGTGGGCTGGTCTATACAGAACACTGAATGCCATGTGTAAATCCTCATGAAACTCCAGGAATAGGAACACCACACAATGTATATACTTTGATTTACACATTCCGTTACAAAGGGGGGAAATAAAGAGACACCATTACAACTTTGTAACTGTGTTAACTGCAATAGAAACCAAAGTCCAGAGTCTGCAGGTAACTAAAAGAGGGTTATCACTTAGGTTATATAGCAAAAGTGTTGGTGTATATTATATATAGTAGTATAAATAATAAAAAAGTATTATTTAAATTAGATCACAGTGCTGCATTATGTGCATAACAGTGTTTGATATAGTATTGGCGGGCTGGGGCCTACGACACTAAGGGCTAACTGTCAACACTGGAAAGTCACAATCGAGAAGGGGACACAGGGTTCAAATGTGTTCTTTTGGTGGCAAGAATCCTGAAGAGGAAAGAAAAATACTTCTCTACAGAAACAGAAAAATAAATGGCGACATCTGGGCAGCTGTGATCCACCAGAAAGAAATGCATCCCAACCTGAATCAAGTTTAAAGGGAAAGAGAAGTCACATTGAATTGAATTCAGTCCCCAAGGGAAAGCCTTCTCCTGTAGGTCACTTGGACGGAACTGGTTTCCTCAGAGAGCCCTTCGGTGAGAGGCCCAAGGAGCCATGCGGAAAGGCTCCCCGAGACATACCCCACAGCCTGTGGTAGCCCCCAGGCCGCCGGGGGGGGGGCACAGTGGTCTCCCCCAGGTCATAACTGTCCTGCCCAGCAAGGGCCAGACACACTGACTTCAAGAGAAAGCCGTGCTGGGGAAAGGCTGCTGACGGTCCTTCCGAAAGACAGCCATCAAGGCTGAAGCTACCACAGCCGTCAAGGCCTCGGTTCTCTCCAACCACCCTCTGAAGAAGAGCGTGGTTCACTTTTTTTCCTGCTAGACAGCCTCACCCAAGGACTCTGGGAAAGTGTGCCGATGGGAGAGGGAAGGAAGTAGGAGCTTATGGTAGATATAAGGCTGGGAAGAAACGATGCGGCAAGTCCTTTGCAAGTAGTAGTAACTGGTAGAGGACAGATAACTGTAGTAGCAAACAAAGAACTGTTTAGGTGTCTGTTGTTTTAAGGAAAAAGAGCGGCGTCTCTTTCTCTTAAAGGTGTCCCCGGGCCAACAGCAAGTCATGGCGGACGTCACGGTGCTGATGTGTTCACGGTTGTTTCCAAAGCATCTTGAAATATTGCTATAGTTCCCCGTTTCCCCTCCCCCCCTGCCCCATGTGAGTATGTGAGATACTGGAATGACACACAGAAGGCCACTTCCCCCGGCGGGCGGGAGAAATGAAAGCCAAACACCACAGCCCTGGCTTGGCGCTCAGGCGCGTCTATTGGACTCATGAAGACGAAGGCTAGTTTGGAAGCTAAAAGAACACCTGAAGTGTGGGAAGGAATTCCGAGACGAAAGTGAATTACACTTGAGCAAAATATTCTTTCACAAATAGGCTTGTGCTTAAGTTCTCTACTGCTCTTGGAGGAGGGGGTGAGAGAAGGTACCTCCTACCCCCTGGCTTAGTGAGGACACGAACAGCCTCGTTCCGCAATGAAGTCATTCACTACAAACAGCCACAGACACATTAATACATTATTTTTTTTTCTTCAATCAAAATACAAAGTTAAACACAATTGAGCAATCGTTTTGGTTATGCATAATGTGTATGCCTCCAAAAACAGAAGAAAAAATAGAAAAAAGTACCCTCACTAAAGTTTCCCGTCAGCCTCTCGGCGGCTCCCATGAAGACAGGAGCTACTGAGGGGGACTCAGGAAAATAACACTTAGAAAGCTGCCCGATGAGGTATTTATGCAAAAAAGAGTGGTTCTGGAGTTAAGAACGCACTTTTATATTTATCTATTTCTCAAAGAGATCAGTAAAGTAAATCACACACATTGCATTTTATTATTTTCTAAAAGAGGTCTTGGCTCCTTTAGAAAATGAAATGAGGGGAGCAGCCCGCCGAGGGGCCTTTCAGTGGAAGAAGTCTCCTGCCAGAAACAAGCCTGGATGTTCACCTCTGCCTTTTCAGGAGGAAAAGTCTGAATTTAATCAAGGGTGGGAAGAGAGACATTGGAATTTGACCTCAGGGTGGGCAGGGGGTTCTGGAGCTGGTCAGATGACAGCCTGAGTCACTGCGTTGCTCAGGTTGAGAAGTGTGGACTGCTATCGGGGGTGTCAGGTGTCTGGGGAGATGGCAGGGAATGAGCCTTTCAAAAAGACAACTTTGTTTTCATCTACACCTTGAACAAATATGCTTGGAAGTACTTGCTTGGGCTCAGGTCATGAATTCTACCTGTTGTGCAGGTGTAGGTATTTTTTCAGGTTCTCCTCAGCAACCTGTGGGAAAACAAGTACAGGCTGCTCCAGCTCCCGCTCTCCTGTGGACTGAGCTTCCCACAGGGCGGGACGCTGGCCCACAATGGCCCCCCGCCGCTGCCACGGAGCCCCTCCCCAGTCACACGGTGGGTGTTGTTGGTGTTTTAAAATCTCCCTCCATTTGGGTGGAAGATCATGCTTCTTTTAGAGATTTCTCTTTGGCTTTCCCCATATTCTTTCTTTCCGGCAAAGGTAACAGGAGTTTCTGGTCTGTGACATCGTCCGGTTGTCAAAATTCAGCTCTCACAATCTAGGTGGCCTTACATCCACGTTGGTTCGTGTGCTGAGGTGGTAGACGGCCGGCCCCTCCTTCCCACTGTGAAACGGCGTCACAGGACAACACGCGGCGTGGTCACCTGTGCCCCTCCGCCTTCACGGGTACCCTAACTCACACCCTCATCCAATAAGGCCCTTTAGCGTGTTTCCCCTTCTCCTGACAAATTTGCATAATTATTCATTGCCTTCTTCCTCAGACCACATCACCATCAGGGTTTCCTCCAGTCAGCGTCCCAGAATTCTCCTGATTCTATCATACACACTCACTACTGCGTTTGCCCTCAAAATTATTGCGTCATGGTAAACATGTACAGACAAAGAGAAAGGACACACTTTTCAACAGAGAACCAGAGGGGGTCGGGGGCTGAAGCGCAGACAAGGCAGTACAGAGCTCCACCATCCAGGCCCTACCAGGACATGAAGAGATTTTTATATTGCAAAGTAAGTTCCCCAACAGTCAGAATTTGTCCCTGAAGAAGGTTAAACCTTAAACACCTGCTTCAAAAAACCAAAACAAAATAATTGGGAAAAAAAAAAAAAGAAAAAAAACCAAAAAAAAAAAAATTAAAGAAAAAAATAAAGAAAAAGAAGAAAAACCAAAAGAACCTCTAAGCCTAAGGGCTTCAAAATTAGAGGCATAGCCTTTTCTCTAGTTTCTATATTTATATGAAAATAATTCATGCTTCATGCTAAATACATTATTTACCTTACAAGAACTTTGTTATTTTTGAATAAAAAAAAGTTTGTTTTTGTGATTTTTTTTTCTTTTTTCTTTTTTTCTCTTTTTTCAAAGGAATCCATGCATTGTGGATTGGAAATTTCTGCTGGCTACACTGGCTGAGTGTGGAAATCACTGATTTTCATAAGGATGAATCCTGACTTGACATCCATCACAAACTCCATTTTGAGGGCAGTATAGGAGTTTGGTGTGTGTGTTTTCTTTTTTGCCATGTTTAACTTTTTTTGTGTTCATCAATGTGCCCTTCATCTTTTCAAAGATACACCACAACATTTATGGCAGCTTCTGTAGCTTCCCTCCAACCCCCCCCCCCCCAACTTGGATCAAATGGTTTGGACGGACAGAAAAAGATTTGTACCATTATTTCCTTCCTTTACAGCTACTGTACTTTCTTGGACTTGATTTTCACTTGGGCAATTAAGAAGACATAGCTCGTGTTCTCTCACCCTCTCTCCCTCCTGTGTGTGTGCATGTATGTTTGTGTGTGTGTGTACAGGGCCAACCTTCAGGCTTATGGCTTGCAAAACATTCTCTTAATTTAATATAGAACTGAATTCAATGTTAGCAATATCACTAAAAACTGACCTCGTTTTCTTCTTCCCATCAGTCACTGACACCTGGCGATATGGTCTGGTATCCCACCTTCTACTATGTTACTGGGCTTCCCGGTTAAGATGCACAGAGGACTGGAGACTGACCACTGTGCACAAGGGTGGCCGTGCCCAGGGCCTTCCAGGCCTGGCCTGAAGCCTGGTTCCCCTCTGCTAATGAGGGGAAGGGACTCTTCCTTTTCCCCAACTGCTTTATGCACATTCCCTCAGTGACCCCAACTGGAAGGACAGCCTGACCTCTGAGGCCTAACGGCGGGGCCTGCGGTGACTGCTCTGCGCACGGGCTTCCAGGTGTCAGTGTGTGCTCACTCCCACGGCCTTCTTGCCGACATCCCTGTGGGCTCAGCCACCTGTTCCTGACAAGCTGGAGGAAGCAATGGTAAGTTTGGCTTTTTCGGTTTTTGTCTTCAGATAATGAAAAGCTTTTGTAAAACAGCTGAGTGTCAATATGAGTTCTATGGCTTCAATCTCCTTTAAAAATAAAATTCTTAAGGGTCCCAAACAAAGGAGTGGGGCAAAGTAAAAAACAAAACCAAAAAAAAACAAAACCAAAAAAAAAAAAAAGTAAAGAAAAAGAAAGAAAACCAAACCAAAAAGAAAGAAAAAAAACTGCTGATATTGCCACAAATCATGAGAAATCTCCTGACATGCTGAAACCAAATGGCCGTAAGTTCAAAACAAATCAGTGACTTGTTTTTTTTTTTTTTTAATTTTTTGTGGTTTCCTTTTGCTCTTTTTGCCCCTTTGCCGTCCGATTGGTGATGTTATTCAAACAGGACCGAATCCCCGCTAAGTGCAGGAGGGACCCCGCGGCCTCCTTCATCTCCTCGTCGTCGCTCTCGGGGGGCTTCTCCGTGCGTCTCTTTTTGAGGGGCAGCGTGTCGCTGGGGACCTTCCTGGCCTTGGCGAAGTGTTGGCGCTTCTTGTGCTGGGCCGCGTAGCCGCTATCCGCCAGTGCGTCCTTGGCCTCCTTGGGGCTGTGTTTCCTGTCATCCTCCTCCGTCTCGCTGTGGCTCTCGTGGCTCTGCAGGCTGCCCTCGCTGCCCTCCTGGCTCCCCTTGGCGGCGAACTCGTAGTGGTCGTCGGCCGAGGATGAGGAGACCGAGTCGCTGGCGGGCGAGGTGCTCCGGGCGGCGGCCGACTTGGCACTGCTGTAGTTGTGGTCCTCCTTGGGGTCCCCGCTGACCACGGGGGAGCCACACGATGGCTCGCTCTCCGTCCGCGTCCGGCAGCTGCCCAGGCCGTTCCTGTGGGACACGGGCACAGAGAAGACACGGATTAAACCCTGCTGCGGGAACAAGGCGGCCCCTCTGCCCTCCACCCTTCTGATCCTGTGACAGCTGACCCGGCCACGTGCAAAGCTCAGGGCGACACGGGAGGTGGTTCTGCCTATCACACGGGGTTCTGAAGCCTGACACCTGGCTTCTCTGCTCATCTCCACCACTGGCATTTCCACTCAGCAGGTGCAGCTGGCATCAAACCAACAAGCCGAGGGTATGACAGCCGAGGGTCATCTCCTCCATGGACCATGAGCACCAAGCTGTGCTGAGTCTTGTATAACCTGCCCGCCACGACCCCCACGCCAGACTGGGGAGTGGACACGCCCTGGTAAAGGAGGCTGCAGCTTCAGAGGTAAATCGCACTCTCCGCTGGAGTTGCTGGATGAGGAGCCTCCTGCCAGGTGGACTCTGGTGTGCAGTGAGTCACCGAGTCACCCACACAGTCCTTCCTTCCTTCCTGCATGCATGCATGCATGCATTCATTCATTCATTCATTCATTCCACAAGGCATCACAGAGGCATTCTGGGGAGGGTCCCAGGGGAGGCACTTGAGCTGGAGTCAGACACACTGGTGGTGAGAGAGATGCTCACAGCCCAACAGAACAGCAACTCATATTCAGATCATAGTCACCAGCTACTCAATTCCAAGCTGCTGGGCGCCCCCCACGACCACACGGGGGACACTGCCCAGCCCCACTCCCTGGCTACTGGTGCTCTTCTCTCATGGTCGCTGGAAGGGAGACCTGGAGAAGCCGGGTGACTGACTCAAAGCCACACAGATGGCTGAGAAGCACTGGCCTCAGAACCAAGGTCTGACCTTCCGGTTGGAGCCTCGACACCCTCATCAGGTTGCTGATGGGCTTTCCAGGCATTCCTGGAACACCTCTCCTGCTCCTCCTTCCCAGGGGACCCAACAGCACCCAGCAGACCTCTGGTGGCTTCACCAGCTCTCCTAGACTGAGCAATGCTGGCCTCTCCTGTCTCCTACCCCCAAAGCTGGGAGACTGACCACGCCCCCTTCCGGGGGTGGTGGGACTGAGGGTACACTGGAGTCCAGAGGGGCGCTGGGCCTAAGTCCACGCAGCAGTTGTATTTCTTAGTGCCTGGCACACAGCAGGATTCAGAAAAGGCCATCAGAGAGATGCGGCTGGCAGGAGGGAGTGGACAAGGGAAAGGTGCCGGAAGACCTGGCATCAGAACTTGAACATGAGTGTTTATGGTTTCTGGCAGGGCAGAGCCATGTTCCCCTGCATCACTATTTCCAAGTGCCCTGGGAACCGAGCACACGTTTCCTTCCTGGACCAGCCCAGCTGTAAGCAGGTCCAGCCCACAAAGATGGAAGCAGAGGACGGAATGTCTGTGCTTCCCATTCGCATGAGCTCCAGATGGGCCCAGGCACGGGTAGCACCTCGGGGGCTACCACTGACCCAGGCGGAGTGACCACTCTGCAGGGAGGTCATGGGGAGCAGATGGGGCCTTGTGGTGAGGGTGCCCGGTCCAGCAAGATGACTGCCACAAGCCTTCCAGGTCCTCCTAGAGGAGCTGGCTCTGGGGGACAAGCTCTGGGGTCAGGTGGTTGGTCACGGGATTCTTTGACCCTTCTCCTTTGCTTGCAGGCACCTGAGGATTCTGAGGCTCAGTGAGACCTGGTTGCCCCCCCCACACCCCCATCGCAAGTGGGAGGGGAAGAGAACCCCTTGGGTATGTAGGACAGCGCGACTGAGGCCCTGGGTCCCCCTTCCCGTGTGCCCAGGCTCTGCGAAGCTGAAGCAGGCGGGGAAACTCCCCACCACAGGCTGCTCCAGCAGGACACGTGGGGCTCACTAGGAAAACACAGCCTCTGCCCGGGGCCCCAAGGGGATGAGGATAAACCCACGGTGAGAACGTGGGCACTGCACTGAGGCCCTTGTGAGTCTGGCAGGGTGACAGCTGGTCCCACACCTCTGAGCGCAGAGCACCCCCACACCCTGCGACTGTCATGCGTGCTCTTCAGCACAACCCCTCCCGCTGCACAGGGGGCGTCGTGACGCAGGCGGGAAGCCCCCCACAGCAGTGGGCATTCTGACTGGCCCCCTCTCCTGCTTCCAGGCTGCCCTAGCTGCTTGCTGTGGTGGCACCTGCGCACCCTGGGCAGCGTGGTTTTCTTTCTCCCCTCTGCACCAGGATGCGTACGGGAAGGCAGCATGAGGTGGGAGTAAG
>PVHY01010444.1:0-51870 GCA_004024945.1 Uropsilus gracilis
CATAGTTGTACGCTTCATTTTGGTGCTTAGCTTGTTTTGACTTTCCTCAAGGCTTTTGTTTATTTTTTCCACTATATCCTATATATTAGTGAAGCCATTTGGTTTCTGCCTTTTTCTTTATGGCTTGTTTCTGCTAATATGATTTCTTCTAAATACATCCATGTTGTTATGAAATCATCGAATTTGTCATTTTTAATTGATGAATAATATTCCATCGTGTATATATACCACATTTTTTTCATCCAGTCATCGTTTTGGGGCATTTAGCTTGTTTTCATGACCTTGCAAGCCTCTTCAATAAATGGTGCTGGGAAAATTGGACTAAGACATGCAAAAAAATGGACCAAGAAAACTCCCTTAATCCATGTACAAAAATCAACTCAAAATGGATAAGAGACTTAGAGATCAGACCTGAAACCATAGCATACATAGAGGAAAACTTGGGCAAAGCTCTCCATGAACTACAGTTCAGAAATCCCTTTCTGGAAACATCTACAGACAGCAAAAAAATGAAGGAAAACATAAACAGATGGGACTACATCAAACTAAAAAGCTTCTGTACAGCAAAAGAGACAACAGAAAAAACTAAAAGATGCCAAACCGAATGGGAAAAAATCTTTGCCCTCCACATGAGTGATAAGGGTTTAATAACGAAGATCCACAAGGAACTCACACAACTAAACAAAAGCAAAACAAAAAGCCCAGTCAAAAAATGGGGAGAAGAACTAAAAAGATACTTCTCCAAAGAGGAAATACAAATGGCCAACAGGCACATGAAAAATTGCTCAACATCGCTAGTAATAAGGGAAATGGAAATCAAAACCACAATGAGATACCGCCTTACACCACTAAGAATGGCCCACATCCAAAGAACAGGCAACACAAATTGCTGGCGAGGATGTGGAGAGAAAGGAACACTACTACACTGCTGGCGGGAATGTAAACTAGTCCAACCACTATGGAAAGGGGTGTGGAGGACCCTCAAGCAAATGAAAATGGAACTACCATTTGACCCAGCAATTGCTCTTTTGGGAATCTACCCAAAAGACCTCAATGTGGGTACAAAAGGACACCTGTGCCCGGATGTTTACTGCAGCACAATTTATAATTACATTACTTAGTTTCTTATGAAGAAAGGGTAATTTTAAAGGCTGTATTCCACATAGAAAAAAATCTGTGATTCATAAGTGGTTTTAGGAACAAATACTGTGGTCACCCAAAGAGCTATACATAGCAGAGCATGACTGGAACCCTATTTTAAAAGTTTCTTTCTTTTCCAAACAAATGTACCAAACTGACCATGAACCACTGAACACAGTTAGGGTCCCCTGGTATATGGCCTATCTGTTGATAAACATGTCTTTCTTAGCTCTCACTATTACTCAGTTCTCACTGTCAAGTAGGCATTGTTTTGGGCACCAAAGGAATAAAAGGACTGACAGGGCACAATGTAATTCTTAGGATAATCAAGAAGACAGATACAGACTTTGTAAGTCCTCTAACAGAGTCCCTAATGAGGTCTTCTGAGAGTAAGAGAATGGAATGATGGGCCTGCCCTGGGATATCAGAGATATCAGAGATATCCCAGGGCATTGCATAAACAGGGCATTGCAGCAGAGCCGTGAAAGCAGGTTTTCATTAGCTGATGAGAATGGGAATGGGACCTCAAACAGAAAGCACCGTGATGTGTGAACCAAGAACAGAGCTATGATGTCCAAGCACAGAGTTGAGACTAGGCAGGCAAGAATTCGGTCACTGAACCACCCTTGTGGAGCTGAGACTTAAATGATGAATACAGTAGAAGCTGGTGGAGCACATTGTGAAGTGTTACTTGGTTAAGCAATGTGGGGTTTTTTTGTTTGTTTGTTTGTTTTTGTCTTGTTTTTGTCAGCACAATTATTTCTGGATATTGATGGCCACATTCTTTAGCCAGTTTGTAACATTTGTACTACAGAATAAACAGAAATGGTCTCTGTTGGTCTAATTTAAAGATTGAAGGTGTTGATAATGACTTCCCTTTTCCCAGCATTGTGCAAAAATGTTAATTGCTTTTAAGTATGCTTTCCTTAGAGATGAGGGACGATCTAAAAGCTGGTGAACATAGTTACTCTAAACCTTCTGCTCAGGCAATGATAGCTTCTAATATTTTCCCTATTTAGCTTTGGGGGGAAAAGCACACAAAAACAACCTCTTAGGTTTTAATTTTTGGTCTCTTCTGCTATTTAAGTAAAAGATGGAAAGGAGTCCTCTTAAGGTTTGACTTGCTTTGATCTACCTGGTCATGTTAGGTACTGGACTTGTTTAGCTACTTGTTTATCTTGCTAAAACCTGGGTATGCTTTATACTTTACCCAGTTACAGTGGTGACATGGGGAGAACTGAGTGCCAACTGAGAAGTTCTCCCAAGACACAACCACATTATCACTAGAGTGTCCAGAACAATAGTTCAGTATTATGGGTTTTTTTGCAGGTTGTTCGTATTTCTTCCTTATCTCCTATGTGATGCTAAAAATTAACAACAAAGCATATAGTTTCACTTATCAGTTGGCAAACTCAGTGAGGTAGCTTTTCCTGAAATTAATAATGTATGCCCTGTAGGTGCAAGTATCAAGAGAGACCATCATATTTCCAAGATTCTGGACTTGGAGAAGTGCTCTTCTTGTAGACTTAATGATGAGCAGATCACAGCCCCAATATTAGCAGAGTTACAGGGTTCATTCACATCGTCATTTGTTTGTAAAAGGTTCTTGGTAATTCTGACAATGGATTTCAGAAATACAGAAAGAATGAGGCATAAGCTAGGCATAAAAAATTGATGCATCTTTTTTGGAGGGAAGACTCTGTATTGTTTAGCTTGTCAACATTATAACAGACATAGGAATATGCCTTTGTAACTGCCTGCCTCATGTAACATGCCTGCCTATTCATAGCAGATCTGATTTCATTTATTTACTGAGTGTTCTTATAGATGCTAAGTTCCCTCCATCTTTGAAAGTTAAAACAATTGGTAATGACAGTATTTTCCAACAATGACTTTATTATTTTTGTTCATGTCAGAGTGTGATGCTATATTACAGATTATGTACAGATTATGTACAGATATATATATTCAGATGCTATATTACAGATTGTTTCGTGACTAACTTCTGTTCCTAGCTATAAATTAAGGGCTGGTTTAACTGGGGACAAACTTTTCTTTTTTCTTTTTTAATGCTATGTGGATTTGTACAGTTGAGGACATTTTGATCAGAAATAAGACGGGAATTTGGTCACTAGAACTGGAAGTGAGCAAAGGCTGATCTCAGCAGCAAAACAGGCATTTTGTTTTTAGAAGTGGGTTGCAGAAGTACTGACATGAGTCTAGGTCTCCCAGTGGTAATCAGGGCTCCTGAGTCAGACCCAGAGAGCCCAGAAGGAATTTCAGACAACAGTTGCTATAGAGAAAGAATGAAGAATCTCATTATGGCAAAATGGTTCATGATCATTGTGTTGCCCATATTTAATCTTTGCTAGGCTGTAGCTAGTGGTCTAGTGAAGCAAGATAACACCTAGCTATTGGATTTGTCTTACTCCTTACTAAATTAACTTACTAAATTAACTTTTCCTTGATTATAAATTTGTTGCTTGTTTGGATTTAAAACATCCTTTGTAAATACAGAAATGAAAAAAAATAAATAAAATGGATCAGAGGTTCCATAACTGCCATTAATGTTTGACAGTTAATATATATGGAAATATATTTCTTTCTGAATAAATGTGGATCTGAATTTTTCACAAAGCTACGCATAGTCTTATCATGTCTAGTAATCGCATTTCTAGGACATTTTCCCTGATTTGAAAACCTATGCTCACCAAAAAAATTTTACATGAAGTTGATAGTATTTTTATTAACAAACATCAAAAACCAGACACAACAAAAAGTCCTTCATCTGATAAATAAAAAGACTGTGATACAGCCACATAGGAGAATATCATCTCAATGACAAAGAAGAATGGGCTACCAAATCATGAAAAGACATGAAAGGTTCTTATGTGCATATTACTGAGTGGAAGAAGTCGGTCTGAAATGCACTGTATGGTGTGATTCTACTTGTGTGACATTTTGGAAAAGGTAAAACTACAGAGAAGGTCAACTAGTCAGTGGTTTCTGGGGGGTTGTGAGGAAAAGAGTGATGAACAGGTGCAATGCAGGGGATTTTCTGCGGTAGTGATACTGTGTAGGTAAATACCTACCACTGTGTTTCCCAAAATCAGAGAACTTTTCAGCAAAGAGTGAACTTTGATGTGTGCAAATTTAAAGAAGTATTTAGAAGATGAGCAGAACTCAAGAGACGGTAGAATGACAGCAGAATCTAATAGATTATGTGCTAGTAGATTCTTAGCAGATTCTATTATTCATATGAAATAACTTCATTGTAGGAATTGTGGAGAAAAGGTACAGACTCAGTTATCTTGGAAATGGAACATATTAGATTAAAAGTGAAAGAATCTGTATTAAGTACTGTACTCTTTTCTTTATCATGAAGCTAAGACTCAATGATTCAGGAAATACTCTGTAAAATGAATGGGATAGTTCCATAGTGGTTAGGGGAGATGAGCTTCACACTGATGGGGTAGGAAGTAACAGAAACACAGCAGGAGGAAACTGGACTCATCCTGGGTGATGGGTTAGAGACGTGTGTATTAATTCATGTTCAGTCCAATACAGGTACAGATGAACAAGTGGATATATGTATGTGCACATGTACCAACATACATATGTGTATATGGCATGTGCATGTGTAGATGCTTGTATTAGGTATATATCGCACATGTTTGTGTACACACATTTATTTTCTTGCTTTGTCAGCTAAAAGACCCTAAAAGTAAAAGCAATAAACTTCCTAATAGCAATAAGCATCCGCCACCTACATCTTGTTTTAATACAGTTCTCTAGTGAAAGCTACCAGGACTCCTTGAAGAAATGAGTAGGTAGGGCAGGGCAAAATGTAAAACTATTTTTACATTTGGATCACTGGGTCATCTTTAGAACCAAAAAGTTAGTACTAACACACTCACACACACCATATTCACACACAATAATGGGACTCTTCAGAAGAGAACTACTGAAGAACTAGTGGCAAAAGTTGAAAATTTTTGAGTAGCAAACAATAAACTAGATTGAATTATAAATCAAATGTACTACATAATGCATCTATTCTATACCAAATATAAAATACATCCATGAGTCCATACTGATAAATAATTGAATAAGTAAATGGAGAAGGACCAATAAATTTCCCATGAAGAATAATTCAAAATCATTTTTGTTTTGCTCTCTTCTCATAGAAGGAGAGGTTAACTTCCCACTTCCTAAGTGTGCATTACTGTGCAACTTCCTCAGAAAGAGGACATAATGGAAATCAAAATGGCAAGCCCTGCCTCAGCCATGTGATCAAAATAAACATTGACAGTGATCCTTGACATGATAAGGAGAACTTTTACCTCTGTGCTCTTCTCCTTAAAACCCATAACCTCAGTATAATTATGAGAAAAGCACCCTAACTGAGGGACTTTCTACAAAATACCTAACTTCAACTCTTCAAAACTGTCAAGGTCATCAAAACAAGGAAATCTGAGCAACTCTCACAGTCAAAAGGAGCCCATGTTACTATTTTTCATGATAAAAAGTAAAGAAGTATCCTGGAACATAAAATGGACACAGGTGAAAAATAAGGAAATACAGATATCATATCAGTGTTGATTTGTTTTATTTTTTTTTAGTTTTGATTGTTAATTGTGACAAATGTACCATAATAATGTAAGATGTTAATGGAGAAAGCTGGCTGTAAGGCATATATAGAAACTCTCAGTACTATCTTCACAGCTTATCTAAGTAAATATTTCTAAATTATAAAATTTGTTAAGGTAAAAGAAATCAACCAATTTTAAGTACACTGTGACTATACCACTTGAATAGCCCATAATCAAATGCATACTTTCCTGAGCAACTTTACATAATACTTTATATATGCTGTCATTTCCTTCAGATATATTCTGTAAATAGAACTAGTGGGACAAAGAATTTTTTGATAGGTAAGCCAAATCACCCCCTCGCCAAGAATTCTTGGAGAACTCTTACACCAACTTGTTAACTCTACCACCAAAGTGGGAGCATGCCCATTTTCCTGACCCTTTACTGTGCGAAATTTTGTATTCTTTATGATTGTGGCTAATCTTTTATCTTTTTTTGGTTATAAATCTTTGATCACTAATGACTTTACACTTTTGAAAGTGGGTTTATAACCTGCAATGTAAAGTTCACAGGTATGAGTTCTCTACCTATTTTGTTTAGGACCTGACATGGAACAGGACCTAATAAATACTTAATGAACAAACTATATTTCTTATGTTTCACTTTTGCTGGCATCCAGGAAAAGTGCATGTGTCACCACATTCTCTTTGGAATCTGAGGGGGTGAAAGTAGGACAAAATTATGTGTTAATTCTATTCTTACACATGAATATAAAACTAGGCACCTTCATGAGACATTTCTGAGCCATGATTTCCTTGGACCTTACTCATATAAATTGACCTATCTTTTATTCAAATCAGTATACTAATTTGAATTTGGCCCTAGATATTGCCCCACAAGAACTTTGATAAATGGGAAGCATGCTGACATTTGGGGAGTCATGACATTAGCTGAAATGAACCCAGACTTTAAAAAAATCTTTAAACATGGATGGAACTGGAAGAGATGATGCTAAGGGAAATAAGTCAGAAGGAAAATGCTAAATACCAACTGATGTCTCTTCATATGAATTTAGAAAAACTAGACAAAGACTCAGATAAATCCAAACTCAGAAAGTAGGCCTTGGATGCCGGCTCTAGAACTGAGACAATTCAGAGCAGGAGGGAGAAAGAAAGGGGCAAGCACAGAGTAGGGAGGAGCACAATGAACTGTGGGTGGGTGCTTTGATGGTTAGAATTTTATATTAACAGCACCAGAAGGGGAGGGAACAGGTAAATGAAAGAATACTTTCTTTTACTGAAGCAAAAGAAAAGAATAATAAAACATTGATTAGATAATCAAAAAACTTTAGGGTCAGTCATCCTCCCATCAATCTGTACAACTTCTCATTCAATGAGGATATAGAGCTGGGATAATATCTTTCACGTGGTTGGAATATTTCTCAGTTATTCCAGAACTGTTAAATTAATGGACAGTGTGGCTTCACTGGCTCCTGGAAGATTTGAGTCATTCACAGATATCACACTCCTGTGGCTCAAGGTTGTGGGCTGGGGCATCAAGCCTTATAAGGTTCCAGCTTCAGCCTCAAGGCAGCTGATAGTCTTGTAAATGTTAAGATAACTGAACTCCTTCATTATAGAAAATGTGTCAAAAGTTAAAGTTAATTCTTTTTTTCTTTTCCGTTTTTTTTTTTTTTTTTTTAGACTAGGTCTCGCTATTTTTGTCTGTGAAATCATAGGCTCACGTTGCCCAGGGTACCACAGACTCAAGCAATCCCCAGCCTCAGCTTCCCAGGTAGCTGGGATGACAGGCGCGCGCCACCACACCCAGCTATATTTTTTTGGAACTAAGTCTCGCTATGTGCCCCTGCCGGGACTTGAACCAGGATCTCTGGCCCCAACCGTGGCTTCCTAGGCTGCTGCTTACAGGCATGCGCCACCAAGTCCAGCCTTCAAAAGTTAATTCTGAAGGTGTTCACCAGTTTGGGGAGCGCATTGAGATTACATGTATCCCTCTTAACCACTGGTTCCCCTGTGCAGCCAGCAAAGCACAGGTGGGAACCCATGCTTTTTAGCGAGACTGTGGATGATTGCATCACACTGAATATGTACAGACTCCTCATCATTGTTCTCTGAACAACACAGTATAATACTTGCATTGTATTTGGTATTATAGATAATCTGGGGATGTTTTAAAGATACAATAGGATTACATAGTTTATATGCAAAGACAAAGTTATTTTATATAAGGAAATTGAACATCAGTAGATTTTGGTGTCAGTGATAGGGGTGGGCATGCTGAAACCAATTCCTCATGAGCCAAGGGATGACAGTATCTATCAACAACCACATTATTTTCTGAATCGGAGTAAAGGGGAATTATTTTACGTTTTAGGTACTTAAAGACTCTTTATGCCCGGCACAGTGACACATGCCTGTAATCCCAGCTGTTTGGGAGGCTGAGGTTAGGAATCACTTGAGTCCATGAGTTTGAAACTACCCCAAGCAACACAGTGAAATCTAGTCTCAAAAAAAATAGCTGGGCATGGTGGCACATGCCTGTAATCCCAGCTACCTGGGAAGCTGAGGCTAGGAATCTCTTGAGTCTGCAGTTTTGGGACTACCCCGGGCAACATAGCGAGACCTGATCTCTTAAAAAAAAAAAAAAAAAAAAAAAATTCTTATGCATGTAAAATTGCAGATATGTAATATTTTGCTTCATTTTCAATCAAGGATAAAAATACATAAATGGGGGGAGCTTTTATTTCAAATGTAACATTAATTATTAATATCTACTTAGTTTTAGTTTATGTAAATTTTTATTATAATTATTTTCAATATCACTTATTTCCATAGAAAACTGCTATACAGTTATATCATCTTAATTTGCCATCAGTTTACACCATATACTCTTCCTACTTTATTTCATTGCAATTGCATCATTACTTCTACTTTCATCTCTTAGTTTTAATTTCATCCATTCCTTTGTGACATCATTATTTTTTCTTTTTTTTAAGCCAAGACATTATATTAGCATTAAGATAGACTTGAGTCTGATTGTGCAAGCCAAAATCATGTTAATGTTCTTATATTAATGATATACACAGGAATTTTTATGATCAGATCATAAAATGAATCGAAAGATAAGCCTAAGAGAAGTTTTCGCTTGTTAATTGACCTGTGGGAAAGGGCGCTTACCTCTGGATAGCAGAGCTATGAAGGAGTCTTTCTGCTTCTAAAAATTCTTTCCTCCTTAGTGAGCAATTACATCTTTTAACTCAGGAAAGGAAATTATACAAAAAGTATTTTGAAACATAAGAATTTATAGCAGAGTTATAGAACAGCTTTTGTGCTTTCATATATTTTTTTCTTGTAATGGACATTTCTGTGAGAGGAGGGAACACAGCCTTTCACCCAATTCCCATTTTAGTTGAGAACCAGTGAAAACTTCACTCTGTTGTTGGTGACATGGTAAGTGACTAAACATACCAGTGTAGCTTTTCAGGACTTTATAAACTAGAAAGTTAAATGCATGCACCATATGAACAAGTTGTACTGTCTTTTCAGAGGTTCCTTACTAGATGCAATGAAAATACCAGTGTGGATTCATTCCCATTATCTTGTTAAATGGCAATTTAAAAATTTCATTATTAGTTAATGACCAAAAATTTGAGTTAGCCAAATTGCCCAGGGAATGGAGTCTACCAATTCAGCACTATAATTCATTTATTCTTGCCTTATTCTTGAAGGTTTTATGCCTTCTTTATATTTGTAAGTGCAGGATTTTAAATATTAGTAAAATTGTCTTTTATGATTCATTGTCTTATTATAGATCTTAGGTAAATGTTAAAAATAATTGTCAAAAATCCAAACAGTACATCCAGAAGCTAAGATTTGGCTAAATCTGTGCTAGTCTTCTGACACCCTCTAGAAAAGTTTTTTTTTTTTTTTTTATCTAAACATTATGTATTTCATACTCAATGAACAGGGATTTTTTGGAGCAGCCTTCTGTTCCCAGCGTTTTATTCTTTTATTTGGGATCATTAGTGCTAAATTCTCTCTCATCATCTTTGGTAAATTTGGCAGATAATACAAACAACTCAGATTATCAACATTCTTTGCTTTCACAAATTAAAAGTATTGACAGCTAGCTCAAGAAAAGCTAATGCCAAATACATCCAATGATTTTGCTGAGAACTCACTGTTTCCTCAGTAAAAATATGCAGAGCGCTTCAACACAGCCTATTCCTTAAGAAACTCAAAATATTTACACAAGTACAACCTTGTTTTCCTCAATTCTTTAAAGGAATAACCCTCAACCAGGAAATCTCTTTAGCTACCATTTCAGATATGTGTGATGTTTTAATATATCCTTTCTCACCTTGAACTATCAGATAAGCAGTTGCTTCAGCCTAAAAGAAAACCAAAACACAACAATCTTGCGAATCAATTGTTGCACACTAAGCTGTGCAGTGCCTTGTAATAGCAAGTTAGCATTATGGCATGATTTTGTGAATTGACTGATTTCAGCCAGACAGCCTGGATATGACTATTCCACAAGGCTTGGGCTTCTCGCAGCACAGTGACCTGAGACTAGTCACACGCCTAACATGGCAGTTGTCTTCTGAGAGACAGTATCTCTTCTTCCAATTTTATTTGTTGGAGTAGTCATAGAGCTTGCCCAGATTCGAGAGAGCAGAAACAAAGCTTCCCCTCTTGATGGGGGACTGTCAAGGTTGCATGGCAGAGTTGCTGAGGAATGGGACATGCTGAGGCAGCCATCTGGGGACGCTACAATCAGGATACAGTTGCCTGCCTGTTCAGCTGTCAGTGTGGGTATGTAGAGAAAGATCATTTTATGTGGACACCATCATGGGAAATTGTACTAACTTCAGAAACCTGGATGTCCTTGGATCTAATTCTATTCTAAAAGAAAAACTCAATGAGAAAACCACCTAATGCTTGTGTATCTAATCCAGGGAAGCAAAAGCAATTATGTTGGTCATAAAATCTTCTTAGATATAGACTGATATTCCTAATGAGCCTAAAAACAGCAGACTTTGGCATCAAACCTAGCCAGGCTGCTTTCTAGCTGGATGACCTCTCCCAAACTCCATGAGCTTTATCTCTCATCTGTAAAGCAAGAATAATGATTTCCATTTCTCTGAGCTGTTTAAAGACAGAAATGAGGTGATTTTTGTAAAACACCCATACCAGTTGTAATACGTGGTGAGTACTTAATGAAATAAAGCTGCTTACTTCTGATCTTTGTTTTCCTGATTTCTATCTATATCATATGCCCTGAAAACTAACCAGTTACTAGAGGATTCCAGACACTCCAGTAGTTGCTAACTCAGGATTTACTATTTAGTTTAACATCACTCCATAGAATATTTCATAGTAGAATCTTCTAGTTTCAATGTTAGGTCTGTGAACTTAGATTGAACAATTTTAATGATTTTTTACTTTTCAAAATTTTTTTTCAAATATGGTAGTTGATGTTGGACTGTGGTGCTTTAAGTCCTGTAATTTTCAAGTTTAAATTTGCTCATGTTACTGGAATTTAAGAAGGAACAAATAAAGCAAATTTATAGTATGAGTGAAAATGCATGTTTAACTACAATTTGTCATCATGCATTAATGAGGAAAAACTGTCTATCTCTAGGCGGCTCTCTTTCCTCAAGAGCCTGCTAATTAGCTAAATGTTTGGCATATCTCTGTAACCCTCGTAGCTTGTGTAATTAAAATTAGCTCTGAACACACAGTATCCCACATCTCTTCCTGCCTGAAAGCATCTCCTTTAACTGAGACCTTTCTGTTAATCATTTCTCCTCACTGAACTGATGTCAGGATAAGGAGAGAGAACTCATATTCAAATGAATCCTTTTATTTTGTGTTTTCAGAATGTTTACGTCGGGGACAGTTTTTACTTTTTCAAAAGGTTCTATGCTTTCTTTAGAGGAAAAATTAGTCCTTTGTGGAATCTGATCTCCCATGATTTCCCAGACATGGAAAAGAATGTAAATAGAGTCAACAGAGATGGACAAGGAGTTCACCTTTTGAAGCTGTCCACTTAATTTTTCAAGGAATTTTCTAATGCCATAAAATTGAAATGTCTTATAATCTTGTCACTGGTATAGTAGAGCATGTCACACATTGAAATATCAAGAAACTAGGGAAAGAAAATGTTTCATCTGCATTTATTCATTGATTTTATCATTGACTCAACAGATATTCTGTAATCATGTGTTAGATGCCACTTACTGTCACTAGCTGATATTCTAAGGAACACCCCCAGTCTTGTCTTCAAGAAACCCACCACCTGAAAGGGGAAGGCAACCCCAGGAGCAGGCAGAACCTTCATCCTTTGTACACAGAAAATGATGCTCCAGTGTTGACCAGTGATTCTGGGACTACCCTCCTGCTGGAAGTGTTTGTTGATTCAGCAAGTCTCTGTTGGGTCCGTATGTGCTGGGAGCTGAGAGTACAGACAGGAATACAGTAGTAAACAAAACTGTGGACAGCATGGTTTTGCTTTTGTGAAACCCAGAGTCTGGAAAGTGGAAAAGAAGCATAAAAACAACAAGATGATACATGCTAACTTGTAAGCACAAATGACTGCTTCACAGAGCAATAGATAAGGAAATAATTCTGTTTCTGGAGGCATAGCTGGGTAGATCCTTGTGCGATGAATAGGAGTTTGAGGGAGACTAGGTGAAGAATCGAAGTAGAAACTGGGTTCTTGAAAGGTCATGTGGTCTCACCAGAGCTCTCCCAGACCTAAGGAGAAGAGAAAGTGGGCTAGGTTCAGGTTCTGAGGAACTGTACACTATCCTAATGTGATGGATACAGTGTCACATACTGAGGAAGCATCTGAATCTGAACTCACACAAACACATGTTGAAGGGAGGATGGAGGGTGGGAAGCAAAGGGGCCTGGGGATCAGTTTCTGTGGTGTGGGATTATAGGTGCCTTGATGGTAACATACATCTAAATATGTAAACATCTGCACCCCCTAAATCATATACAGTGTTGTCAGACAGTGTTATGCAATTGAAAAAAATAAGTTACCAAGCAAAACTTTCTCATTGGCATCTCCTTTGCTTCCTGGCACACTGCATAACCACCTAATGGCTGCTGTAAAGATTTCAGAAGATGATGCAAGGAAAGCATTTGGTGACATTTTTGTCACATTAGTAGGCACCCTGTAAATGTAAAAAGTAAAAAGTCAGTACGAAGTCACTGCTTCTGCTCACTCTGACTCCATGGACACTGTAGTGTCTTTGTTAGCTGCTGTTGAAATTATTGTTATCGACTGTTGCATCTCTAGATTCTTGAATCTCTTTGTGAACCATCATAGAAAGTAGTCTTGATTATTGAGCAAGGTAATACCTGTAACATGCCTAGAACAGTACCAGGAACACAGTATCTGCCATACAAGTCTTTATCACATAATTTACTCTGCCAAAAGGTAAAAATAATTTTCTTCAATTTATAGATGAGTGAGCTAAGCTCAGAGAAGTAAACCTTTTGGACTGAAATGATACAGCTAATATAATATAGAACCAGTTTTCAACCTGTCTCATTTCCTATGACAGCAGCAGCCTTTTGAAGTTCTATTTAAATTTCATAATTCAGCTGCCACAACACACTGTTTTTGTGAATTTTTTTTGGATGCTCTGTCTCCACTCAGGTTGCAAGCCATCATTTTATAGCACGGCAGTCACAGCCAGCAAAAAATCAGACATTCCAGTTTTTCTCAGCATTATATCATTTCCCATGTCCCCTCTTAGTTATCATATGAAACTTGAATGGATATATAAAAGGACCAGAATTCAATTTTCTTAGCTTTTATCCTACTGTGGGTTATTGGTCTAGTTCCTGTTTTTCATTATTATATAGTACATAATGCTTCTGTAAGCATATTCCCAAATACAACTGTTTTCTTTTGCTGATTGATTTCCTTAGATAACTTCCAGGAGTGGGATTGTTGGGTTAATGGTTATGAATAGTTTTATTGTTTTTGACATTCGTTGCCTAATGCCTTCCATGACAGGGGATGGAGACTGCCAATTTCAAGCCCAAGATAAAGAGGTAGACTTGATAGCCTCTCCAACAATGAGTGTTGTTTTCTTAGACCCTTTTTGCCAGTTTGATTAGAAGAATAAAAATAATACCCTAAGACCACTTTATTTTTTGCATGCCTTAGTGATTTTCATTCTTTAAGACAGATTGTCACCTAATGTCACAGTCTCCTTTATGCTTTTTTTTTTTCTACTCTTGTTTTTATTAGTCAGTAAATACTTCTTGAGTATGTGTACTAGCCCTGTGCTGTGAAAGACATGAATTTTATTGGCTGGTGGGAGAGAGACTGGCAAACAGAAAATCTGAGCTCCTTGTGTTAAGGACTCTGAGGTGAGATCATGGAGACATAGAAGGCAAGGAAGAACACACGTTGTTTTAGCCTCTTATTGAACTAACTTTCCATTAAAACAGTGTGTAAACTCCAGGTATATATCATTACAGATCAGCCTCTGCATAGATTATATTTAGTTTACCACTAAAATTCCAGTTCTGTCTTTTATTATACAATTGGCCCCTTTCCCCTATTTACTCCTCCTTCCTTTTTGGAAACCAATAATTTAGTCTAACTGGTCTTAAAGCCTAATAGTTCATTTTGTTGAGCTATTTAGAATTTATGTACTCTGTGGGCATGTGTATGTGTGTGTGTGTGTGTGTGTGTGTGTGTGTGTGTGTGTGTGTGTGTGTGTTCAGCAGGCAGATGAAGACTCATGTGTGTATCTCTATGTATCAGGACAGAAAATTGGACATGAGTAATATGTGTTCGTCTTTACCATAGGACAACAGAAGAACATTTCCTAAACATAGAAGCTCTGGCAAGTAAAGAGTTTCTTTACACTCCACTATAAACAGGAGAATGAAACAGAAGAAGGACAGTCATTGGTAGGAAATTAGAAAATTACTTCGGGAGAAGGGACTTTAAAGAATAGAAGAATGGCCTTCTCTGTCAAATGATAGAGGGAGCAGAGCTGGTGACAGAAGGGAGACATGTGAATTGTGCTCTAAGGAGGTCATTGATAACCTTGACAAGTGATTGCTTTTTTACGAAATAATGTTGACCTGACATCCTTGTGCTTTTTAATGCCATTCAGAATGCAAGCCTCCTTTCCCTGATGGTATACAGCAAAGAAGGAGGCTGACCTTTAGAGATGAATAGACATTATTTGATTCAAATCATGGCTTTGCAACTCACTAGCCAGTTGACCTTGGGCAAGAATCTTAATACTTTAAAATATCTTCCTTACAATATCTTTACCTCTAAGGAACCCCTTTGCCTTTACAACTAGCTAGCAGGGCCCTTGGGATTAAATGAATTGATGTCTGTAAAATGCTTAATGCAATGCCTGGCAATAATAGGACAAATAAGAGTTGCTCTAACAATCTTACAAATAATCTTACAAATAAGAGTTGCTCTAACAATCAGAATGACTTTAAATACAGTAATGATGATTTGAGGTGGGGGTATTTTATTCTTACATTTATTCATTTTTTATTATATTTTTTACATTGTTGTTCATTTTTTCAGTATGTCATATTTTTTACTTTTTTCCTTGGGTGTAGTTCTGGTAGTTCTCCCACCAACAGCACCTGTGAACTGTCACCATAGTCCCTTATAGCCTTTCTGAAAGTGGGTAAAAAGAAGACTTTCTAACTTTAACTGTTTACACCTAACTGCCTGCTTCTCTCTACAAAGCAGGCTACACACTCTTCATTAGCATTTTCATTGATCACCTTTACCATTGATATGCAAACATCAGCCACCAGCTTGCTTCTCTCTGCTTTCTTTCCCTCTTTCAGACCTAAAAAGAAAAACTTTAAAACACAGTTTAAAATTTCCACTTGTGGGTTCTTACCACCATCCCCAGCCTTCTCAACCAAAATACCAAACCAATGCAAGACTATCAGTGCAGACTAATTTATTTCTAACAAAGTGACTTTCTAATTACTACAAAAGAAAACATCTAAGACTCAGATTACATTAACATTGTCCAAAACCTTTCTCAGCATTGTCCAAAGTCCTTTCCCTAGATTGCCCAAATATCCTCAGTCTCTCAATCCTGATCATCTCACCAATGTCCAGACAGAGTCCATCTCCAGATGCTTGAAGACATGTTCCTTTGACTGCTCCTCCTTGTCTTCCACGCTGTCTTCTCCTTGTCACCTTCAGGTAGCAGGAACTCCATGGTGCCGAACCAGCAAAGTTCACTTTCTTCTCAGGCCTAACTTTTGCACGGCCTCTTTCAGACACAAGTCAAACTCGGCAAAACAAACTCCACATAGAATTCTAATCTGCAAACTCCTTAACTGCATTCAGCACACATGCTGCCAGTCTGGGCCAGTTGCAGGACCCTGGTGGCCACATGGCCAAGCTCACATGGCTCACATCTTTACAAGATGGCAGATTCCCATCTCTCCTCCACTGAACCTCTCTCTATCCAGTCTCCATATTCAAATCCCCATCCAATCGAATCCTGAATCGAATCCTTCTCTTTGTTTGCACACCCTTTATATACCCTGATTTCCCGCCTTCCAGGAAACCTGTTTCACCTTGACCATTTCACTTCTTTCTCCCCCTGCATCTCCCTGAAGGGAAATTTCAACTAAGGTCATTCTCCCATTTTAGCATACCTATCCTTGAAATCTGCAATCTTAAACAGGAGACAATGGGGGGGGGGCACACCCTATCATTTCCTTCCCTATTTTGACCCTCTACTTCTCCCTCCCCTGCTGTAATAGTGATTACTTTAATAGATCCCATTGTACATGCTTTATTCTAAAATTATAACCAATCACTGAAAGTAACAGTTAAGAGCTGGATTAGAATCCCTTACTTCACTCTGGGTCTTAGGCAATAAATGTATCACACTGGGTCTCAGTTTCCTCATCTGTGAAATGGAGACAATTAGTACCCACCACATAGATTTATTTTAAGAATTAAAAAACTTTGAATGGTGCCCACTGCATACTAAGTGCTATGTCTGTGATCATGGTGGTGAGGCTAAAGAAGGAAGAAGAAAAAAAGGAGCAACACGCTAACTACCTTTTTACACAAAGTACCTTCATTCTCTTTTAAGAATAGAAGTGTTTCTGTACTTTTTGACTTTCTCTCAACTTTCTCCCTTTCTTATACGCCTTTCATTTACCCTAAGAGTCCTAAAATTTTCTTTTTTCTTTCTTTTGAAGTTTAACTTGTATTTCTCCTTAGTTTCTTTTGTTTCAATCATTTCATCAGTGATTATCAAGATCACTACTTACATTTTTCCCCCTCGTTGGCTCATTTTTATCAATAATTCTCCATCCCCAAACTGATAACCCTGCTTACTTGTTGCTGAGTTGATTCCATGTTTACACAAGATCTTTTCAACTCAATATCCCTCATTAAGTAATTTCCCCTTATGTTTTATCCATGGTATTTGGGGTGACAGTTTGGTTTTTATAAAAATGGTTTGGGGCTTCTCTAGTTCTCTAGCTCACGAAAGACAATTTTAATATTCTGTAGATTTCACACATGCTCACCATCTTCAAGCTCTTATACTTCCCTTTTCTTGTCCTCTTTGTTAAATTTGATTTTATGGATGAAAAAATAGTTATATTAACTTTTACCTACTTGAAAGTGAGCTTTCTGATTTTAGATTTCAGAATGCTTTTCTTTATCTTTGTATCTCTAGTAGGAATGCCTTAGTGTATTTTCCTGTTTATAAATGTAACACAGCAGATGGTGATTATTTTCAGACTCTAACCCATAGACTTTTGTATTGGACTTAGTATCTGTGGATTCTCCTCCCCTTAGTCCTCTTGCTTGTAGGTTACTTCTCCACATTCTATGTTCTCTCTGCCATCTTCTCTCACCTCCTTTTCCATGTGTGATTATTTTTTCAACCCTCCATCTATGGCTCTTGGATTTATTTCTGACTCACTAAGCCACTCTCTGTAGTGTTGATTTTAATACTCCTGTCTACCATGACAGTCTTATCTCCTCTGTCACAGCACGTGCGTGTCCTGCTCTGCTCTTGTTTCTTAACAGGGATGTTTCTTTTTATCTCCCTGAGAATGAATAACAGCTGCTTCCTGAAAATTTCTCACATGGTGTGCAAGATTTATTTTGGGGGAGGGGGATGATAATTGCTTCAGAGATCTTCCTAGCTGGGTACATAATTTTCTCATTAAGCCACATTTTTTTCTATTTTTTTATACTTCCTCTCTCAATTTTAGAGCGTTTGCTATATGGAAGTTGCTTTAAATCCCATTTCCACCACTTTTAGGGGGTCAGGAGAAGGTCAGTTAGAAATGAACTCTTTTTTCTCGCCTGTTCTATTCTTTTAATTAATCGGTATTGTGATTCCTGAACTGTCAACCTTATTTTTTCTGACATTTCAAAGGATGTATTAAAGGATACAGAAAATATCCAGATGGAAGAAATGCATAGGGCAGGGTGTATGGGGGAGAGTGTGAGCTTCCATGTCCTTTGCCCCTCAACTCTCATGCATCCCTATGTTCCCCAGCCAGGAAACTCTCCAAATCCTACATTTGAGGGATTTTTTATTTTTATTTTTGGAGGTTTCATCCCATAAGTATAGTTGACTGCTAGCTCCATTTTTGGCCCTCTCCCTTGATAAGAGAATGGAAAGTTCACCTGGACTGGAGTGGGGCTGAAAATGCCAAGCTTCTAACCATGATTCAGTTTTCCTACTCACCAGCCCACATCCAAGTGTTCCTGCCTTGCTCTCCAGGAGCCACCTGCTGAGAACAAAAAAGGTACCACTGTCACCCTAGAGATTCCAGCACTTCCAGGAACTTGTGTTAGGAACTGGGGTCAAAAGCTAAATATTAGGAACAAAAGTTGCTCTTGTGCTCTTATCACTTATGAAATGACAAGGGACTTAAGAGCTCTGTGTCAGGAACCCGGACAGATGTTTTCCATGATCTCGCAATCATCTGCAAGTCTGTCTCCATGAGTAGCCCTCCTGGGGCAGAAAAATGGCTGCAAGTCTGTCATATGGACATGGACTGAGGTTCCTTTACCACCTACCTACATGCATACCTCTCTGCAAGAAGGGCTGGTGTTTTGGGGTCTCCTGGGAGGAGTGTTGGCTCAGAACCTGTATCTGCATGCCCTCCAGGGTCCATCAGATCTTATTTAAGATTAAGGGGACATATTTATCTTGTTGCAATCATGTGGCTACTGCTATGTTTGCTACTTATCATCTTAAACAAGTTGGTATAGCATTTTTAAAATTGTGAGTCACTATGTGTGATAGGTTAACACCAAAATATCTCTTTTGAATTTTCTTAATTCTTTTTACTTTTTGTGAGGGTACATGTTTGATTTAACTTATTTTTATTTAGCTAAATTTTTAGACAATATTGTATCTTTTTTTTAACTTAGAGATAAGTTTCACTTCCAATTTTGCTTTTTCCCACAAGAGTAGATTTTTATATTGGGTAATGATGAAATCTGAAGTCAGAGTGGCCTGACGGCAGAGGCTGTGGGTCCTAATCACAGTGAACTACCTGTCTTTGTGAATGCAGGCAGCGTAAGACGTATTTCTGAACCTCAGTTTTTCACAGCTCTACAATAGTAGAAATGAATCCCTACCTGAGAAGAGATAGGCAGCCACTAATGAGTTGCCTGGAAGAAGGCAGTTTCCTAACAAATACTGCTGGTCTTAGTTATTAGTAGTATTGATTTCAACATCACCAGAAAGTACTTGATTCTGTGATTCAAAAGTGAGAAAGCTGCACTGCAAACTCACAGCCTCACGGTGGAAGAAAAAGACTCAAACTCAGAAAAATTAGGTTCTGCCAGTTTTTCTTGTCTTCATCCATAAAATAGAGAAGCCATATAGACACAAAAATGGCCCACTCCATCCCCACCTAGCACTCCAGCTTCATACCTCCATCCCAGGTATAGAGTTAATATAGGTTTTGCCCCCATTTTAAGACAAATTTAACGTATGATAGTTGAACAACTTGGGTTTAAGCTCCAGAAAGGCACAGTGAAATAAATTTGAAGACAAAAGATAATAGCCAGTGGTGTTGCTAATATGTAAAATATTGAGAAACTAAACTAAGGGTCAGGCAGAGACAAACTTTAAAAGTTGCCACTGAAAGCTGAATATAGAACTGAAGGATGTGAGGTGGGGGAAGGGAACAAAGAGGGAAGAAGCACAGTGAACTGCGGTGGGTGGACACCATGGAAGACTTGTGGTGGGTGCACTAGAGTGCTGATACCTAACAGGAATGTCTAAATATTACCTCAATTCAATATAAATAAATTTAATAAAGTAGATAAATAAATTTCAGAAATCTACTTATACCTGAATTTTCTTAACAACTGATAGCATAAACTTACAGTGTCGATACCGTATAGGGTGTTTCTCTTCCTTAAGATTTTCTTAATAACATTTTTTCTCTAGCTTACTTTCTTATAAGAATATTATATATATATATATATATATAACATATGTGTTAAACAACTATTTATGTTATATGTAAGACTTCCTTCAGTACAATAGCAGACTCATGATAGTTATTTTGGGGGGAGGAAGTCAAAAGTTATACTTGGCATTTCCAATGTGGAAGGTGCATGCTTTTCCTAAACCCCATGTTTTTCAAGGGGCAATAGCATATTAGCTTCAGGTGTACAACATGATAATTCAGTATTTGTGTATATTGCAAAATGATCACCCCAAAGTCTGTTAACACCAGCACCTCACATATTTAAAATTTGTTCTTAAATTCAAAAATATTATTTAAATCTGAGAGGCTATAAGGGATCAAATGGGCCTGAGAGGCCGGATGAGGGGACTCTTTGGTCTTGCTGTGGTAAAACTCAGGCATCCTCTAGGCATCAGGGAACCTTTGATATTTCATGCAGCAGGTATGTGATGTCCAATTTTTAAAATAATTGACATTAAGTTGTGCCCTTCTGGCATCTGAGCTCCAGAGGGAAGACTGTGGACTCCAAATGCGGTGAAGCAGAAAAAAAGCTTGTGGTAGGAAGATGAGTTCTGCTCATACTCACTGCCATGTTTCCTGGTGGTAGAAGAGACCTGGACAGCCATTGAAGACTAGGACGAGGGGTGGATGCATCAAACTGCGTTTGATGGCAGTCTGCTGAGGTGCTGGTTGTCTGTCCCTGATTCTGTGGTGTTAGAACTCAGGAGCAGCCTCTAAAGGTGAGGACATGGCGTAGAACCTAAAATAAATGCTTCCAAAGTGCACATTTCTGAGGAGAAACAGAATTCTTGACTTTCATCAACTCTACTCAAGCTTAAACTAATGAGGCCCTCAGACATCTGTGCTCCCTAAACCCTCCTCAGTGTCTTTAGGTGGGTTGTCTGCAAAGCATATCAGACAGCGTCACTGAATGTCATTTTAAAACAGCCATTAGGATCCTCAGGAAATGGTGAAATGAAGTTTTTCCTTCCTTTCATATGAAAAAAGTTAACAAAAAGCAAATGGGGTTCAATGAGTAGACTTCATTTTTGTTCATTAAGCCTGGGGTTCTTGTATGTGTACTCACAGCTGGGTGCTCACAAGAGAGCCAAATTCTTGTCATGTCTGAAAACTTACTATTCCTTCTCAGAGAAACAGAAATATAGTCCAACCCCCGACCATCTTCCTGTGGACTTCGGGAAATGTGCTTCAAAAATATCTTGCAAAAGTTTGGCTGTTTCCTCAGTCAGAACCTTTGGAATTTGCCATTAGCTCTGAACCCTGGCAATCTACACTGAATTAAGTAATTTCTATTAATAAGCTGTTGCTCATCCTAAAAACCTTGAAGTGAGGTCATTTATCATTGAATTCTATTGTTCCTTCTGTTGAATATGA
The DNA here is from genome assembly GCA_004024945.1 of Uropsilus gracilis. Lineage (NCBI taxonomy): Eukaryota > Metazoa > Chordata > Mammalia > Eulipotyphla > Talpidae > Uropsilus > Uropsilus gracilis. The sequence goes on from PVHY01010444.1 coordinate 21,648, forward strand.
TTTGTAAGCAAGGAGTTGTAAGATACTTCACTGTCATGGATTTTAACACAAGAGGTTATTTTTCCATCATTTTAAAGTGTAGTCCACAGAGGAAATAGCTGTGATTACAGAAACATCCTTAAGTGTCTCTGGTCTCAGTTTCTTCTTATGAAAACAGGGATTTGAACAAGTTGACATGGACACAGTTAATACTTGATTATAGCCAGGCACGGTGGCTCGTGCCTATAAGCTTCAGCCTATGAAGCGGCCGGGGCTAGGGATCGTGGTTCAAGTCCCGCCTGGGGCCCATAGCGAGACCTAGTTCCAAAAAAATAGCTGGGCATGGTGGCATGCACCTGTAATCCCAGCTACCTGGGAAGCTGAGGCTGGGGATTGTTTGAGTCTATGGTACCCCAGGCAACGAGAGTCGGTGGTTCAATGGGCAAAAATAGCGAGACCTAATCTCAAAAAAAAAAAAACAATACTTGATTATAAACACAGAGTCCCAGCAGCCACATACCAGGGCAGTAATGGAAGTTCTATGGTTTCAGAGACCCTAGTTTCTGTCTGTCTTGTTGCTGCATCATGCTCAGCACACTGCTTCCTGCTGTGGTTAAAAATACAGGTAAACTAAACCACGTATGTCAACATTATCAAATATATATTACCACAGAGAAAAGGTCAATTTTTATCAAGTTGGGAGATCTTGTAAGCAATGTTCTTCAAACTGTGCCATTTAATAAACTACAGGTTTCTAGAAAAAAAATTTTAATAATAAAAATTTTGTTCTACCGCTGCCACCACACACATATACCAGCTACTAAGAAGAGGGAAAGGCCAAGAGTAGGTGCACCTGTTCCTTCAAGACCTTCATCTGAAGGTAAACACAACCTCCACCAGCACCCCACTGGCCAGCTTACAGTCATGTGATCATGCTCAGCTATGAGGAAGGTGAAAGATGGCTGCCACAGAGCTGTGTGCAGTGCACTGTGTAAAAGCAGGAGGGCAGCTATCTGAAAACAGAGGTCTCCTCTCACAACATCTGAGGCCCTTTCCAGACTTACAATAATGATAATAAGTTCAAGTTCCAAGTCTAACTTCCCCTGGAACTGTGGGGAAAAAAGTCCAGCCCTCTCATATCATGCTCCTATGTTCAAAGGTGCTGGTGGGAAAAAATGCCCATCAGAGGGTGACTGTGTTAAGTCCTAAAGGATAACTGAACAGAATGAATTCTTACAGGAAAAAATGAGAAACCTATTTGTTCCTTTCTTATCATGTTTATAATCCCACAAGGAACAAATTAACCGGGACTTTCATTTCTTCTTACTACTTTCATGTCTAAGTTTTGTTTTGCTTTGAAGGGAAAATGAAGCTAGTTACTATTGAATACCCATTACTAACTCCTCCCCCTCTAACCCTGCCTTGTGTAGCCCAGGATATGTGTGTGTATAGTAAGGGGGTGTTGTGAAGGCAGCCTGTGTTATGTCTGCTGTTGGCATTAGATACAACTATGTGTTAGAAACTTTAAAGTGAATGAACCCAGCAAAGCTTCTCTAAACGGTGTGGTAGTCACCGGGGATTTCACCAGATCTCCTTCTCGATTCTTGGGGAACTTCTTTTCCCCTTTTAATAAGAGATTTGCTTTTCCTGACAGAAGTGATATGGGTCACATATAAGGGAAAAACCTATGGGCCAGTGCAGAGTCCTACATGTCCCACTCTAGGCCATGGTGGCCAGCCAGGTTCTGATTTGCTGGTCTCTTTGTGTCTGCTCTCCTGATAAATCTTTGAAAATTTCTCTTCTTGCACGATAAGCAGTTCAGATGGAAGCTCATTCTCTTGGATGCCTTTTGAGAATGCTGTGCCAAGAAGGGTGTCTTTATCTCAGGGTCTGTCATAGACTGGGGTATAGAGTGGCCTCAGCAGGCATGGCATAGTCAGCTTGGCCACCTCTCTTTTACAGTTGAAGGCCAGAAACTTCTGAATATGCTGAAGTTGAATGTTCTGGAAAGGGAGGACTGAGGGTGATTAATTGCCTGAACTGAGTTTTTATTTTAGCTTTCAGGCAAATTCCTTCTCCTTACAAGGTGCAGCCATCTTTTGCTTGTCAGCATTTTATTGTCCCAACTTGTTGGGAGGCTCATCAGCTGAGCCACTTCCCAGCTGCATAACTGAAGGAAACCCCTGATTCCCTGTTGCCACTCACCTGGAGGTTTCTCCAGATCTGGGGATTCCTATATAATAATGCTAATAGTAAACACCAGGTGCTAGGCACCCTTCTAAGTAAGCACTTTATCTGCTTCTACTACTTAACACTAGTAACAACCTAGGGAGACAGTGCTCTTAGTATCCCTACTTTATAGTGAGGAAATTATAGTTCCTGGATAACTTGTCCAGGTTCATGCTGAAGCCGAACCCAGGCAGTCTGCTTCTGATAGCTGGAAAGACACAATTGCAGTTCTCTGAAGTATTCGCTCAAGGATTCAGAGCAAGGAAAGCCTCTTACACAAAACATATTTTTATGTTTCATCATCTGTAAGTTAAAGATGGTACCTGGTGAATAAGTCAGAATTCAGAACTGCTCTTGAATGAGACGCTTCCATGTAGGAGAATCTGTGTTTCCTCTATGTGTAGAACTAGCAGTAAATGGGTGAACCACACATAGGATACTAGAAAACTGCCATGCCATACAAGCCCTAGGTGGAGCATGTACCAACAAGACTCAAGTGAGCATCTTCACCTGATGATCCCGCCAACCTTTTCGGGGAGAGCCCTCTGCTTTCCCAGTATGAGGGCCACAGCATCTGAGGAATTGCAGCCCCATGGCCTTACCTATACCCTCTTTGTGAATAGTGAGAAATGTCTTAGAAATGACTTTAACACAACTAACATGTCCTCCCACTCAAACCCTGGAGCTTGTGTGTATATGGCATCCACCTTATTTGGGAGCCAGACAAGAGGGCTGGGCTCCCTGAAAGTGCATGGTCAGCTTGGTCAGTGGCACAGAGGCACTGCTGCTGGAGAGAGCTCTGCTTTGCCTCGGGAAGGCAAAAGTGCTAACAAAAGTGCTGACAAGAGAGTGGCATGTGTAGAGGAATGACCTGAGTCCATTATGGGAGCCAATGGCAGTGGCCGAAGGCTACCCAACAGAAGTACCCCAAAGCAGGCCAACCAGCACCAAAGGGGAAGAGGTGGAGGGGTGGGGCAGGTCCTATTGAGTCTGCCCTGAGAAGGCCATCTTTAGCTACACATTTTTATTTGTACTTCCTCAAACAGGTACAGCCTGGGGAAACAGCAAGGATGACTAAATCATATAGAAACTTCCTTATTAGGTACTAAATAAAAACTCAACTGGTTAGTTTAATGGTTGCATGAGTCCTTCTGAGTTGCTCATATCTGTGGTCATTTGATATCATCTACTACCAATTTGTCTTGGTTTTCTGATCTATATACCTGGATATTTAGTAATGCTTTCTAGAAATTTCCAGGTGTAATATAACCACTGTATTGGTATAAGAAGCAGATATTGTTTTCCAGAAATGTTTTTAATGGCTTGTGGCATTAGAAACAGGTGTATTTAGTAATTTAGTGAAATTTCATCAAGAATTATGTTTATTTTTTCTGATAACTATACATTTGTCTTCATTGTTGTAGGGTTGCTGGTGGTGGGAGGTATAACAATTTCAGATGCTTTTCTCAAGTAAAGGATATTTCCTTTGCTTCTCTCAAATGTCTCTCAGCTACAGTCTTCCCTATAGCTTTTTATAAAAGATAAAAAGTTTTGCTTTTTTTCCCCAAAACCCTTTATTCTCACCAGGAACTAAAGTCAAATGAAAAAAGATTCAGTTGAGTGAGTTGAGATAATTGTGGTTCATTTAATGACTATTGGAAAATACATTTAGTTTCCATTTGATCCTAATCACTCATTCTGTTTTTGTTTTGAAACCTCTGGTTCAACAACACTCAAGCAAAATAATAGTGAATTTGAATCACTTCTGATTTAGGGGCCATAGCTTAATATTCAAGGTCATGTGTCTTATTCAAATTACTTAATGCTTTCTGAGTTTTTAAGAAAGTAATCAAAACAAGATGCTTGCTTCTACTGCCAGGTTCAACCTCAGTTGCTATTACTCTTATATAATGCATCATTTAGTAGAAATTTTGAGTGGTGAGATAGCGGCTTAAAAATTGAGGGGTGGTAGCGAAACTCTCTTATTGTAATAGATCTTTTGGAACTTCACCATGCACCCTTTCTTTGGCATTTCTACTGATGCATGGTACATGTTTGAAAAGTCTATGTGTATGAAAGAACTTTTGAAGTTAAACCCAAGTCAAAGCAAACAGATGCCATTTCCCACCCAGTAGTTTAGCAAAATCACAAGTCAGATTCTATCCATTGCTGGTGAGGATTTGGTGACCCCACTACCCTTGTGCTTGCTTGGCATGTTTATAACATGTGCTTGCTTTAAAACAAACAAAAAGTTTCTGTACCTCTTTGTTAGACAATTTATTCGTATCATTTGAAATTTGCAATGCATATAACTTTGATCTAGTTAGTCTGTTTCTAGGACTGCATTGTATGTGGTATACTAGTCAGTCATTGCTGCATGACAAATTGCATAAAACTCAACAGCTGCAAACAAAAATATGAGCTATGTCAGACAGTCTCAGAGTCCAGGTCATGGGAGGAGTTCTGCTGGGTGGTTCCAGCTGGCACGCTCTTGCAATGTTGCTGTTTAACTGTGGGCAGGCCTACTGTCATGTCAAGGCTCACCTGTCACTGGAAAATCCATTTCCAAATTCACTCTGGTGGCTGTTGGGAGACCAGGCTGCCTCACTGCATGTTCCTCCCCAGTAGCTGCTGAATCTTTGTAGGATTGTTAGCTGGGAAGGCAGATCAAGGCACCTGAGAGAGACAGGGTGGCCACACAGCAGGACACACAGGCTCTGTCTTTCAGCAACCAATCTTGGAAGTGGCATGCCTCCATTTCTGCTGAAGGGTCTGGACTGCGAAGACCACATTGGTGGAAGGAGGGAAAACTATACAGTATGAAAAGTCAGGAGGTAGGGGGATTCTTGGGAGCACCCTGCTACATGAGACTACCTGCCACATGTGACTGCTTTATTTTTTTTGTTTCTTTTTGAAATTTTTTTGATTATTTATAAACTTTTGGGAATCTCAGCAAATTAAGAAAATGACAGTAGTATGAAGTTTAGGAAGGAAGATATTTTAACACTAAAGGATAAATCCAAGAAGCTCAATTCAACTATTTGGAGTTCTAGAAAAATAGAAAACAAAGAGGGTAGGAAATATTCAAAGAATAATATTAGAAAATTTCTCAGACCCAATGGATCTTATAAAGATATAATTATAATAATTATGAAAATTCTAAATACAGATAACAAAGAAAATCCCAGAGAGGAATTTCCCTTGCAGAGGAAAAACAGATTCCCTACAAAGTCTCAGGACTATATCAAGCACATTGCACTTCCCAATAGCTTCATTAGCAACTGGGGTGAGGTTGGGGATGGGGAGCGTGGGGGTGGAGTGAAGCAATGACTTCAGTATTTGGAGTGTTTTCAAATAAACAAAAACCTGACCTAACCCACCACCCTGAGTGGCCATTTCTCTGTCAAATGACTTACGATGCATCCCCTGATTGAATGTGTGGCAGCTCTTAAAAGTAAAATCTATACTGTCTGAAGCTACATTTAAAAGATTCTATTCAGTAAAGAATTAGGGTGAGAAAAGCTGTACAAAAGGATATATTTTATATAAATGTTTTCAAAGTAGCGGTGTAAATTGATATATGCATTTTCTCTATATACCATATAGGTTTTTATATATGCAATGTTTTTCTAGAATGAAAAGCTTTACCAGCATTCCCTTTCATCTCTCTCCATTTCCCTAGTAGTTTTCTTTTTGTTTTTGTTTTTTAATATAAAATTGGTGCTCTGTTTCTTTCCTATTGCCCTGTACTCACTCTCATCCCTTAGGTGGTACGTTTCATAGAGCTTCATTCTCTAGGTCTCCCAAAACCTTCAGGAGTTTCTCCACCCAAGCTTCCCCTAGCATGGACCTCCACTTCTCCCCTGCAGCCCGTTTCCAGTTGTGTGTGCATGATAACATTTTCTGACTCACTGTCTTCAGCCAATAGGGCAAGAATTTTTGCTACAAGTTTTGCAAGTTCCAAGATGCCTGTTCTACCTGGGATTGCATGAATCATTTGATTTGTGCCTTGCTTCAGCTTCCTCCCACTTCTATCCTGCCTAAACTTCCCTTTATTCCCACTGCTGGCCAGACTCTGCTATCTTCTAGAAGCATCATGTTACTTTCTAGCTCCAGGGTGAAATGCTTCAACAAATATATTACTTTGAATTATGAAGTTCTAAATATTATCTTTTGGTCTGCCAGCTCCCACTTCTTACAATCTGTTGAATTATCATTTATTCAGTAAATGAAAGGGGGCCTGCTAGCTACTTCCATAGTTCTTCCTTCCATTATTAATGGTTTTCCTTTTATTTAGTTCATTCCACAAATAGGCATTTAGCAACCTACCCAATGCTAACCACTGTGCTGAGACTGAATATAAGATTGCAAACAAAAATCTATGGCATCTTCCCTAATGGACCTTATTATCTAGCAAGCAAGGTGAAGACAGGGAATCAGTGAATTACAGACTCTGACAAGTGCTGTGAATGAAAAGTCAAGCTAGTCTGTAAAGCAGGGAGATTTTCAAGGCTAGTGATAGCTATGCAATGCTTTTGTGAAACTTAGGAAAAGGCAATTGATCCAGGAATGTGCACATATGCAGGCATATCATTTTGCAAACTGCTGGGGCTTTTTTCTAGTGCACAAAAATGTCTCCTTTTCCAGATGGATACAGCCAGGTACCTTTTCCAGGTGGATATAACCAGGGCATGTGACTTGGCTGGGTGAGCAAAATTGCTCTCCCACAAATATGACAGAAGGCCTTATTTAGAGCATAGATGAACATCCTTCCCCTCCCACCTCCTCTGCCTGGGGGAGCTCAGCTAACCTGGAGGATCTGGGGAGGCCTGAGACCACCTGAAGGATGAGTAGCTGTTAATTAGATGAAGGGAGAGCCATGATGAGGAAGATTTAGAGTCTAGGCAGAGAAAAGAACTTCAGGGAATCTGCAAAGTAGGAGAGAATGTAGGGAATCCCAGGGACTGAGAAGGCAGTGGTAGGCTGAATTGAGGCCAGGATAGCAGAAAGTGACCCTTGCACCCATTGGTAGAACCAGATTGAGGATGGCCTTGAATGCCAAGCTAAGGACTTTATGTGGAGTCTCATTATCTTATTTATATAGGGGTCTGAAATATTCTGCCTCTTTTCTTTTTTTGTCTTCAGTATAATCACTCCTTGCTTGTTTAAGTTTGTTTATGATGTTCCTTCCTTGCCAATTAAAGATAGATTCAATTTTTTCTCTCCCTCATTCTTAAACTCCAAGTGGCATGCATGCTCTAGGTCAGTGCATAGGCCTGCTCTTGAGAGCCTGGGCTTTGAGGACCCCAAGGGGAAATTTAGGAAATCATGAAGACACTCTGTTCCTATTCCTACAACCAGCACGCACACCATGCACTCACATGTATACACACACGCAGAGAGACACAAACGCAACCACAGGAATGTTCTCCCCCGCATACAAAGTTAAGAGAATCAAACCAAATGTGTTTGTCTATTTTGTTTTGGCAGCATTTCAGTTATTTAAATTTTTAGCTAACATCTTAAGTTAATTTAGAAACTTGGGTAGGTTAAATGAACATGTCCTATCATTTATGAGGAGAGCAAGCAGAATGACTCTGCTGGTCTCCGGGAAGATAGTGTGGGTAAAGCTGAGACAAGAAGTTCCATGCAGATTTTTTGACGTTCCTGACAATCCTCAGTGTTGACCTCGGGCATCAGAATTTGCAGCTGCAGGTAGGTGAATCTTGTGACAAGAAATGGAGCACCTGCCCCTGCTGCCTCATCAATATTCACTCTCCCAGCTCCTGTCCCCTCTGACTCTGCTGAAAGTATTGCAGCATTGTGGGGGGCCATTATTCTCTTCTGGACCTCTCCTGCCATACCTACCTCTCAAAGCACCCGAACAAGGCCTGTTTCCCAAAAACCCACTGAAACCTGGTGATAATCTTGGACTGTATGTACCCTCAGGGGGAAGGAGGGTTGCTGCACCAGCCAGTGGGCAGACAGGTTAACAAAGCTGCCTTTCAGAAGTGTAGGATTCAGTCCCTAGCATACAGCAGATACGCACACATGTGCACATTCTATGTCAGCCTGAGGGAGGGTGGGCTTCAAATGGGTCCTGGGAGGGAATAAGCCAGCAACCTGTACTCCCAGCCCAGCTCAGCATTTTAGTGGTAACTTTAATTTATTCATCATATGACTCACACTCATTGTGAGCCTGTTACAGGTGTGGTGTATGCATAGGATCCACGTTAAGAGCTTAGCCAGTTCTTGAGGGTTGCAGGCGGAACTCAGAGAAATGAGTGAGAAAAAAAAATAGCATCTTATTTTTTCTAACCTATAACTAAAATTTACACTTATAATTTGGTCAGATGTGTTAGGTAGTTTCCTTTGGAGAAGGAAACAGGGTATCCAGGAAACAACATCCTCTTATGAGTTAGGCAACAAAAAAATAGCAGTGGCTGTCCTTGTGACGTCTCAACAATAGAAGCCACAGATGTTTTCATATTCAGTTCACACATATATAAAATTTATAATATGTAGATAAGATTTATAACATAAGAACTACTTATTTAGTAAAGAACATATATTGCTATGTTACAAACTTTTTCCTAAAAATACTGTGATAATTCTTATTATAAATTTGCCTTTTATAATATCCTATGTGTTTAAGAATTTAAAAATAATTTCCTGAGGAGTAGTATATTTCCCCTTTCCCAGTCTGCTTATAGGGGTCCATAGCACAGCTCAAAATTCAAATTTAAACCCCACCCAGTCACCTAGCTGTGTAACCTCAGATTGGTAACTGATGAGCCTCAGTTTTGTCATCTGCAAAATGGCTTAATAATGATGATGATATAGATGAAGACCTCAGTTAAAGAAAGGACTCCGTCCTTTGCCTCTATTAATATTAAAAAAGTGTGAGACCTTGTGTAGATTGATTTGTTTTTAAATTGATAAAGTAGAATCGCTAAGAAATCAGTTAAAAATCGTAAAACCATGTGGCATCTTGTTTTTTCTGTTAATATCAGACATTCAAAATATAATGTTACATTTGATTATGTATTAAATACATAAGGTGACAAAGTATCCTATATGCCAGCATTCCTACCTTTTTACTTGTTGCATTTTAAGGAAATTCTATTTCTCACTTATTCTATGCCTATGAGATAATATTTTTCACTTTTTTCTCGTTGTTTGATTGCTTTTCTGATGTGCAAAAACTCAGGTATGAAGCAGCAGAGAAGGTACTGCGAAAATCTGGAACATTCTTGGCAGGTGTTTTTTCCTCTAGCACATGATTTACTTATAGTCTCCTTGCTTTTAAATGAAAAGTGATCATAAAGTCGCCAAATAACTATTTTTTCTTTTATTTGTATGTTTAAACAGTGTGTTAATTTCAGATTAGTCTATGTCACTGTAAATAGGAAGTGCCTTCAGGTCTAACTATGGTTAAAAATGAGATGTAGCCAAAAAAAAAAAAAAAAAAAAAAAGATGTACTAATTGGTTAGAGATGTTAATGAATGGTTTTTCCAGAAGGGACTATCATTTATTGATATATGTATGTGTATATGTTTGTATATATGTACGTGTATTGTGTAATTTGTATTGTATGTTGTATAAATAAATGTTTAAAATTAAAATATTCAAGTGTCAAGTAAAGCATATAGAGCTAGGTCAGATTGTAAGAACTGTAAATGTTTATTTTAAAAACTAATGTTTTAATCATTTCTTTAGCTAAGAAGACAAATTTTAATGCTAGACACAACAGATCTGCTAAATTTCTCTTAGTTCCCTTGCTAATTCTAGCAGGTTTGGTGAATAGGAGTTGTGCAGTTATTTGGTAGAGCAAAACTAGTTAAATTTTCTATTTTTACAAAAACAGACTTACTAGACTTGATTAAACCATAACTGAATGTCAAGATAGTCCCATCAATGACATGGTAATGGAAAAAACTATCCTCTTGTAATAGATTTTTCCAGTTTTATTGAAGCACAATTGATGTAGTAAAAATTGTATATACTCAGGTTCTACAATGCGATGATTATAATTAATATATATATGCTTTCTGAAATCATTACCACAATCAGTTTAACTAATACATCCATCACATAATTAACTTTCTGGTGTGTATATGTGATGAGATCATTTAATTTCTAGTATACAAAGTATTCTTAACTATAATCTCCATACTGCTTAGTAAATCCCCAGAATTTAATCATTTTGCAGCTGAGGGTCTGTACAGTATAACCAACATCATGTTGTATATCCCAAAAAATATCTTCTGATGACAGAATTAATTTTGAAGAGGATAGTTATGAAACATATTTAAAAGAACACTGAAAATTAACTTGCTATCTCATGTATTAAAATATAGTGTAAAGCTGCAGTAATTGAAAGTGCACTTCAGGCATTGGAAACAGTGATACAGAATAGGTAGTTCCATAAAGCACAGAAAGACACAGAAGGGCATATACATATGTTTGTAATCAGTGGAACACAGCAACCAATGAGGAAGGAATGGATTATTCAACAAACCACATACCAACATAAACTCCAAACAATTCGAAGGTTATGTGGCTTGGGGAATGGGGGAGGGGTGTTGTTTTGTTTTGTTTTTTAACCAAGAGAAAAAATAGGTGTGTGTTTAACCACTACTGGAATGGGGGATGGCTTTGAAATAAAAGTAATGGAAGAAACCTCAAGGGAAAGAATTACTCTATTGATATTGGTTTAGTAAATAAAGTTGTGAGTGTTAGGAACTAAACCAATTCAAATTACCCCAAGTAAATGGAGAGTTTGCAGGAGAAGGATCTTGAATGAACCCAAAGACAAGACCGTGGTTGGACTGAACCTCTCAGAGTTTGAGAGAGTGAGATTCTGGAAGAACCTGTACTCTGTGTCCTGGACCTGAGTTCAGCTGAGCACCTGTGTCTGCTGCACTGTGGCTATCTCATGTAAGTAACCAGTAGGCTCTGCTGAGGGCAGACCCTTGGCCTCCACTGGGCAGTGGTGAGTTCTACATGGAAAGGATGTGGACTGTACAGAAAGGCACGCAGGCCAGGACAGTGCACTGGTCAATTACATCTGCAAACTTGAAATTATTAGATCAAATATGCAATAAACATTTAAAAGAGAAATATCACCCAATTTTTAAAAAGCACTTGCAACAAATATTACAGAAAAAAGAACCTAATGTTTAAGAATTATTTTGTCAGACAATATAGATATCCCTGCCAATTGTCTGAATGGGCATAGGACATATGTAGACAGTTTGCAAAAATAGAAAGTGAAGTAGTATATAGATGGAAGGGAAGAAGAGTAATCTTAGTAGCAAAAAAGCCGTAACATTTTTGTTTCAGATATTGACAACTTGTTGGTGCTGTTTTTTGTGGCATGATTTGAAATCATGCTGCCAATTCTGCTAAAACAAGTCAGACATTCACGTCCTTTTGATGAGGGTATAAATTTTTACCTTTCTGGATAAAATATTTCAGGCAATGAAGATGCTCTTATTCAAATTGCTTAAATACTTCTATTAAAGAAGTCAAAGATGCGTAAAGTTATTGAAGTATTACTTATAATGGAGGAAATCTGAAAATAACCTACGTCCGCCAAAGTGCCCTGATGACCTGTTCATATAATGAGATAAACTATGACAAATCATTTGTTCAGGAATGTTTAATTATATAATTTCAATATTATAACAAACAGCAAAGGATAAAAAAGAGAAGCATCAAGCTTACAGAATATATTTCATATTGTTAATAGCACTCAATAGCATAACATGATTATTTTCTACAATGAAAATAGTACTTTGGCTATCAGAAAAACAACAGCAACAACATATTTGAGAGCTATATTAAAATAAAATTAACATATTTTACCATTTGAGAAGGGGAATTTCTGCTAAGGAAAGAAGTTATTTCCATATATTCCTGGCTTGGTTTAATAGGACTAAATTAGAGAACCCATCTCTAAAGACTGTATTTGATCTATGCCCCAATCTCAGGGGCTCAGTAAATATCCATTACACATTGAAATTCCAAATCTCTGTATGTGTGCAATGAGCCCCCAAACCTGTTGAGTATAGCTCCTTGAGTCTTAATGCAATCTGGGTGTGGCTTTTCACAAATACTAGAATGTGGAGAGGTGTTCCATTATTTCATTTTGTTTTACTTTATCAACATTAACATTGCATTATAACATTGTATAAGTATCTATGCATCATTGTAAATCAATATCTTTATATACTCCAGTTAGTTCACCACTAAAAGTCTAATTCCATCTTCACCAACCAATGGATTCCTATTACTTGATGGACCCACTCGCCTTCCTTTCTCCCTCCTGGCAACCACTAATTTGGTCTCACAGTCTAAGAAGGATGTTTTTTGTTTGTTTGGTTTCTCTGTGCATCACATATGTGACCATCACACCATGTTTGTCTTTCTTCACCTGACTTACTTCACTAACCACAATAACCTCTGGTTCCATCTAAGTTGCAAATGACAGAATTTCACCTTTTTTATTTTTATTTATATTTTAGCTGAGTCAAATTCATTAGAATATGTATCACATTTTCTTTACCCAACCTTTTGTGGATGTGTCCATAGGTTTTTTCCAACTCTTGGCTTTTGTAAATAATGCTACAATGAACTTGGGGAGGCTTATGTTATTTAGTTTTAAACTATCAAGACTTGATGTGAAGTTGCACTGAACCTGCATTTGCAGTTATCACAGCTCTATCTTCAGCTTCACAAGGTTTCCCTGGGCAAAAATAGAGTAAATCCTGTCCAAGTTTAAAACATTCAGCAAACAATGGCATGACAAAACCATGCATGGGAACCAAACACCTAATTTCCATCACAAATATGGCAATGCTGTATTGTGTAGTGGAGCTACCTCTTAAGTTGCTGTGTAGGTATATGTAGCAACATAAATTAGAGTAGAATGGAATGTACCCTGTTGGTAGGGTCACCCCGGAAGGAGCAGAGAGATCAGTAGTCATCCCATCTAGAGTAATACTGAATTGTAAAACCAAATCATAACTGATGCCAAGTAATAACACTGTGCCCATTAAAATATGGCATTATTGATGAAATAAAGGATGTTTGAAAACTTCAAATAAATAAGCTGTGTATTAATAACTCCAAAAGAAATAAACTAACTGCGTTTTTTTCTTGAGAATGTCTGCTGAAGTTGGCCCCTTGGCCCCATGGTATAATGGTTAGCATTCTGAACTTTGAGAATATCTACTGGGTTTCCATTGATAGGCCCCAATACAAGCCTTTTCAAAAGCTTTCTTCAAAAAATTTTCATCAAAATAATTAGAATTTTATGTAAGTTACCTCCCTCTATATTTTCCTATTGCAATACCATTGGTTTACAATACTATGTAAGTTTAAGGAATACAGATGTAATATACAATATCACAATCCCTGAAGTTCTAGGTACCATCCATGACCACTCCCCATCCCTTCCTCCCACTTCTCTATTCATTTCCACTCTGGTAACCTCCATTTTGTTATCAGAGCCTAAGGGTTTGTTCATTTGCTTTGTTTCTACTACTTATTCTTAAATAAGTTCAAAAAAAAAAAAAGTACCTTCCAACTGTTTGCCCAGATCCATGCTATACTCTTTTAATAGACTATTTCTCTTCACAGTCATACTGTTATTGTATTTATTATCATTTTACATAGAGGTTGCCAAGTTCAGTTGATAAGTAATGACTTGAATCCCATCTATCAGTTGGATACTGTTCCTCATGCAGTCATTCATCCATCCATCCATTCAGTGAGTGAAACAGACAGCCACTCAAGGAAGTCTGTAGATCAAAGATTTGGAAACTTTTCACTTCATAGCCCACACTCTTTGTGTTATAATTGATAATAAAAAAAGGTGAGTACAAGAAAAATTAGAACCAGAGTTCCCCTTCTCACCCCCATCTTGAGGTTTCCAATCAATTCCTATTAAAGATTTCCAACTAATATCACTTCGGTGATTTTGAAGAGGCCCCACAACCTTCTTGTACTGCCATTCCCACCCCTCACCCACCTGCTCTGACTTTCTGTGAGATCTGCAGCTGGATCTTTGTCCCCAGGGAGCCATCAGTGCCAGATCAAGGCCCTCCAGGTTGCTGCTGCTGTCCTCACTCAGTCAGCCTGGGAAGCCCAAGCGGAGGGCTGAGTCCATAGCCAGGTACTGATGCTTTCGTCATGGAAGAGCCCTCCCCAAGCCCATAGTGCTGTGCACACACATGTCTGTGTGCACACACACCTGTACTTGCATGTGTAGATAACACACACATCCCCTACACACATGCCTTACATATACATGTACATGCATACCTGCTACCTTCCTGCTCCTGGGTTCCAGGCCAGAGCTGCCTTGTGCTCTCAGATTCTCAGGGGTGGTGGGGGTGGAGGCCAGAAAAAGTTACAGAAATTTAGCTATTTTGCCCTCAGGTTAGGAGGTGGGATTTGGGAAAGTGAGTGTGTGAGGGAAGGGGGGGGAGGAGGGAGAGATAAAAGGCTTGACTGAATCACAAGTTCCCAGGAAAAATTCCTCCTAACTCCTACATTAAGGCCTTAGCTATCAAACCCTCTGGCAGGAAAAATCATTTCCCTGGAGGCAGCTAGGTGCCTCTTGCAGATTGTCACTTTGGTATTGCCTACTGGCCCTTCAGGCCATCTGGACACAATGGCCCCCTGAGGTGAACACACTTCAGCCCCAGCCTAGCCTGGCTGCTAAAGGGAGATAAAGCTGCTGCTTCCTTTTTGCTTTGTTTTGAATTGGGTTCTAGAGAGATCAGTAGGAAATGTTATCCTAATTAGTAATTGCTCACTCCCCTCCTCTCCCTCTCTGCACCCTAATACACACACACACACACAGAGGCATTCACAGATGTGCTTTGTCAGAGTTTTGTTTGGCTTCTTGGACAAATAAATGGAGGTGAGCATTGGCTAGAGCCTGGTCAGTAGCCGCTGAGTTATAATCTCCCCATCTGGGGGAGGTATTCAGTGAAACCCTGGACAGGCACGAGCCTTCTTGCTGCTTGCATGTTAACAAGGCATGCTTGCCCAGAACCTGTTTTTCCAGAGCAAAGACTAGTCTCACAGTGCCTGCTGGTACAGGAGGCTGTGTTCTAAGAATGCTGGTGGGTTAGAGGAGAGGAACATGGGACCCCTGCCATGAATGAGATCCAAAGAGAGATCTGAGGCCAGCCCCTGTTTTCCAAAACAGGGAGGAAGGAATCTTTCACATCACTAATTGTAATTACCACTTATCTCTTTTCAGGTCTGCCTATTCATACATAATGCTCTTCATTAGAGGGGGCTGTTATGTTTTCTTTTGGAATAATTTATTTTGTCGAACAAGGAAGGGAAAACAAGTGAACCTAGAAGTTATAGAAAGGTGGTATCTGAATAGTGACAGAGTCCAGCGGGAGCAACCACGCTTCACACTTGTTAAAAGTGTGTTCCTTAATGTTAAGGAGGGTGGCTATAATTTTAGAAAGGAAAAGATGAATGGAATGCTGTCTTGACTTAGAAAATCCATTTCTATTTTTTGTCCAACTGAGTCATTCTGTGATAAAAGTGGCCCAAGCATCACAAGACTTACTAACCTTTATGTCATTTCCCCTTCCACTCTGTTCCCAAAAGTGTTGGTATTTTTTCTATCAGTTTTTATCTTCAAACAGTAAAGCGTTTCTCATCAACAAACATTGAATCAATTACTAGCTATCACTGGCTTGTGTGTGTCTGTCTGTCTGTCTGTCTGTCTGTGTCATCTGCCATCTGCCTTTCCCTCCAGTCTCTGCATTGTCACGTTGGAATTCTTACCTTTCCTTCCCGACATGTTCAAGCATCAGTGTGGGGACACCACTTGATCCTTTGTTGTTCTCTTAGTGTTGAGTTAGCCTTAGAAGCCCAGCTTTCTGAATGTCTATCCAGGAAGCATTTAAGTTGATTTTGGTGCTCTTTGCTTATATATTTTTTCTAATAATCTTGTTTTAACTTAAAATACTATAGCAACTTGACAGTACTACTTCAGAATATAGCTCCTGTGTTCTACACAATATCCCCAGGATTTGGATTTGACTACTCACAAGGGCACCCTGATGAAACTGCACCAGCATTGGAGTTGTCCTAAAAGGTCTTTGAGAACAACCCCTGTTTTTTATATGAGTTTAGGTGCAGATCTATATACAAGGTCTAACATATGCCCTGTTTTTCCTGCTTGGCATTTAAAATGCAGAGAGCAAGGATATCTGGCTGCGTCTGCTTTTCCTGCCTGTTCTTTCCCCTCACTCCCTTATATTTAGCCATTAGCAGTCATTAAAGTGGACACTTAGCTTACTGTTTTCACCACCACTTTGGTTTCCTTTTAAGCCCCCTTTCCCTGTCTCTCCCACCACTCACCAGTAAAAGTCTCTTCGCATATATGTCACAGAATGTAATATCCATCAATAAATTACCTGTATGAATTCTCTGACCCTGGTTTGTGAGTGATGACTGCTAATCTCACTGGAGCTCACAGAACATTTGATGACAAGGTGACGAATTATGTATCCTTTCCTTTATTTCTAAAGAACTGCTGAGGTTTTTTTTTTCCACTTTCAATTTATATGCCAGGAATTTCAAAGTCAAAATACACATAACCATTAGGTTATGAACAACAGTATTTTGGAATCTTTAGCTAGAAGGAGGTCACAGGTCAAGTGGAACCCAGTGCAGGACCCTCCTCTAGCACCCCCTTTCAGGTAAGAGGACACGCCCAGGGCCCCAAACTGCAGACTCTGGTGGTTGGACCTCAGGGATCAGATCCTTTGTCTGGACTGGGGCACTTATGCACTCTTTCTTCATGTGAAATAGCAACTGCCGTAACAGTCCCATGCCAGTGGTCCCAAGAAGATTGTCAGTGACTCAGAGAGGTAGAGAGAAGAGGTTTTGTTTGTTTGCACTGGTGGGCTCAGTGGGAAAGCTCCTGAAAGACTGCCCCAAACGGCAGGGGAAAGTGGGTTTTATAGTGTTACCTGATAAGCAGAAGCTGGGTGCTGTGTAGAAGCCAGTAGCTGACTGATAGGTGTGGTGGGTCAAGGTCAGGTCATCCTGACCCCACATGTGGCATTAGGTGGGGCAGGACAACAAGGCTGGGAAAGTTCCTCATTCTGGGCTGCTTCTGATTCTGTCTTTTTTCCTTGTCAACAATGCTTCCTCATAGAGTCAGTGAGACTGTTAAATTCATTATTTCATGTAAAATCTTTGGACAATGCCTGGTGGAGCCAAGCACCCCATCTCTGCTAACCAGTCATGCTAGGGAGGATCCAGTACAGCTTTAAGAAAGGGATATGGGGAGAAGAGGAGAGGAGATAAACCCAAGGCTGCTGGCTAGTTAGTTAGAGACTAGACTTTGCCAGAACTGAAGTCTGGAATGTGCAGTTAAGTTGCTTAGTATTCATTGAGCTTGAATGGCTTTACCTGTGACAGTGGTTGGGGATTCACCAGCATGCACTTGCTTTTATCAGTAGAAGGCCAAGAGGCTGAAAGGATTGGAGAGAATTTGTGTGCCACAGCCAGCACAGAGTAAGGGGTACGTTGTAAGGTGACAGTGCCTGTTTAAAGAGGACCAAGAAAGGTTACATTTGCTTTGTCTTAGGGGATACTGTAGTATCATGTCTATGACATTCATGCTTATAACTGGGGAATCATTTTCCTCAAAGGAAAGTAAGAGATGAAATTGAGGAATTGATGAAGATTCTTCAGGACACAAAAATGTTTAGCAAACCTAGAGATTAAAAGCTTCATGTTAACCCACTAGAATGTGTACAAGAATCTGTATAAACATGGAATTTCTAATAATGTTTCGCTTTGATAATTGCAAGATGGTGCTAGCCTATTATCAGCCAAGAGAAAAAATGCAAATTTGATCTTAAGGATAGTCAGACTTTTTTTTTCCTACCAAGTAATATGGTGACCTTACTAGAAGATAGCAAATTATCCAAAAGTGTCATTGTTAAATGTCCTTTTAGCAAGCAACCTGGGGACCTGGGTGTGTCCTCTCACCTGGAATGGGGGTGCTGCAGGAGGGTCCTGCACTGTCTGTAGTTGCACATGATCTTCTTCCACCTAATTTCCAAGGTGCTTTTGTTCATGATCTAATGGCTGTGTCTGTGTTGACTTTAGCAGACTGGGGCACCCAGCCAGAGACGTCTAATCCAAACACTCCAGACTAGCTCATCCTGGGGGTCAGGCTCTCCAGAATTCTCAGATGTAATGGGCTTCCTGCTCACCAACTCTACAAGAAGCCAGCCCTGAAATTATTTTTTGCTGTACCTTGAATGATTCTTTAATTGTCGATTAATGAGATGGTGACAAATGGCAGCTCTTAAATTGCCTGTTTCAATGACCAGATAGGAATTATTTTAATTAGCACTTCAGTTGTCTATATGTAAACGATGCTCTCTGATGTGCATAAGGAGCTTTTGAAAACAGTTGGTTTTCTTAATTCTGTTAAGGACTGCCTAAGTCTCTAGTTTGCCATGCTATTTGTGTTCTCTATGTGAAATATTTTTGCTAAGTAGAGATAATTTCCAACCTTTGTGGAATAATCCAATTTTCCTGGCCATCTTCTTGATGAGGGCATTTACCAAATTTAGAATAAATTGCAGAGCAGCGGGTTTCCCAAGGTGAACCTGTCAGTGCCAGCACAAGAAAGCGTTTTCATGGATTCAGAGGCAGATTTTTTTCACCCAAGTCTCTGCCCTCCTTTAAAACACTAATGGTTGTGTCGTGTCCCCCCCCTCCCCCATTCAGTGACAGATGAAGAAAGAACTTGGCATCCAAGGTCCATGGATGTGACTTAGTTAAAGGGCATGTTTGGATCATGCTCCTTAACTCTAATACTGTTATCGAAGTGTTTTCTCTCTTAAATGCTTGAAATTACTCCCTGAAAAGTAACTTTGGATCCCAATGTCTTATGTTGACTATTGAACAGATACATTTTTAAGATTTCTTTTAATACAACACCATGGAGTTTTTCCCCTTAGTTTTCTTTCTAAAACAAATCATTTAGAATCATTTTTCTACCACCAAAAGGCTTTTAGGGTTTTCTTTTTTTAGTCTGTATCCCAGAATAGTAGTTTCAGAATTACCATCTGAAAAAGGACCTGTGTGTTGTATCTGCTATTGAGAGCTATTTCCAAGAACAGACCAAATGGTTTTAGAAAATCAGGACATTAAATAACTATCTCTATCTAATAGGGCTTCATGCACAGCAGGAAAAACTACATCACCTTATTTCTCCAAATGCTGCCAGGTGTTTTAATCATAAGCAAAATAATTATCTGGACTAAAGAGTGAAAGCAAAAAAATTTTATTCAACTCAGTAATTTTCAAGAAGGTGAATGATTCTTTTAACAATATGGTATTGTGTTTCTGACCTCCCTAATCTTATATATCCCTGCCTTGTGATTTGTTAGCAAATACTTGCATCATTTAGCTTAATTGTGGAGCAAGGGAGTTAGGACTAAGATTTTGTGATTGCTAATGTTTTGGTTCCACTAATTCGATTTTGTTGCTTCCTTTAGCTCACGGATTCTATTAACTACCCACTTGTTTTTCCACCATCAGTAATGCTCTCAGACATTGCAAACGTCTTTGGGTTTAACACCTACATTTCATTATGTCTTAATTGAATTCTCGGACATGCAAGTGAAAAAGAAACCAGTGGGTGAACACTGCCTCTACGGACATTGGAACGCACTGTACATATATTGAATATCTTATTTTTAAATTTCCCCTGCAGTATAATATTGTGTTGCTTCACAGTTACTAGACTAATGTTAAAAAGATTTTAATTAAAACTTACCAGCTAACCCCCAACCTGTTGCAGCCCATGCCTGCAATGAACAGAAGCCCTAAAATTGTTCAACAGCACCCCCTAGCATACATAATTTTAGACTGTCAGACAAGAAAGCAATTTCTAATTGTCATTTCTTCTTGTAAAAAGTGAATGTTTATTACATGTCTGGTTATTTTGGGAAATTCTTCACATTATTCCTGAATTGAATGTCTGAAGGTAACTGTAAATAGCATAGCATAATCTGGTAGTGTGAGTTCTTGTGCAAATGTTTTCAAAATGATTTTACTCTAACTCTGGCTGCCCTCTATTCATTGTGCCTGCTTTGACTGGCTGGTTTAAAGCAACTTGTTTTTCCTTTATAATAACTCACCTAGGAAGGAAAAAAGCAGAGTTGGAAAAGGTTCCTGAAGTAGATGGCAGAGGAGCATAGAGTAGACCTAGTCTGTTTAACTGTCTTTGGTGATTGTTCAGAACTCAATCTCTGGAGTGGGACTTTCTGGACTTTGTGATGTGAGCAAGTGCCTTAATCACTGTGACTTAATCCCCCCCCCCCCACACACACACACACATAAAGTAGGTTAAATAATAGTACCTATCTCACAAACCCATTACAGTGAATACACTCAAAACCCATAGAAACTTCTTGGCGGTACTGGCAGTTGTTACTACATACCGATGGTGCTTGGATGTGGTCACGGCAGACAGCGAGGGTTCTGACCCAAGTTGAGTTCAAACCCCCCGATAGA
This sequence comes from Uropsilus gracilis, assembly GCA_004024945.1. Taxonomy (NCBI): domain Eukaryota; kingdom Metazoa; phylum Chordata; class Mammalia; order Eulipotyphla; family Talpidae; genus Uropsilus; species Uropsilus gracilis. The sequence continues at coordinate 42,448 of PVHY01010444.1, forward strand.
CCTGGGGCTGAAACTACGTCTTCTCGCTTTTCAAGGGGGATCGCAGCTACTGTGCACAGTGTGGACAGCGGATTCAATGTGCCCAGAATAGGGTGGGTAGAATAAGCAGACTATGGCTGGGACTCTTTACTTCTTCCTTAACACCAATTAAGCAACAGTTTAATAATCCTCTCCAGAGGATTAATCTCCAGAACAATAATCCTTCTTTGAGCTTAAGAACAGAAGATAGCAACATCACAGTCTGTTACTGCAAAGCAGAGAGTGGAAACTGACTTAGGAAATCCAAGAAAGCAGCTCAGGGCAGAATGAATAGAAATAGCAGGATTTACTCAACCAGATATTTCTGAAAATGGAAGTAAAGGGAGACTGAAAAAGAAGATTTATTGAAAGTTGACTTAAAAAAGTCAACTCCAGGGTTCCCTTCTTCATTCCTTGCAGTCAAGTGCTCTTTAGGGCAAGGATCCCAGACCAAAATCAAGGCTTTTAAGGGAAAGTCTGCATTCTGAATGCCCTACTCCCTGGTTATCTTCTGCCAGGATGCTGCTGGCATAGAGTTCCAACTCTCCAAAACAAAAGTTTTAAGGGGAACTTCTCAGAGCTCCTTACCAGCCTGAGTCTGCAGACTGTACTGCCCTTGAGGCTTTGTAACCATAAAGACCATCACCTCCCAGAAGCTCACATCCACATGCCCAGCCTGTGCTCACAGGGCTTCCAGGGCTCAGTGCTCACTGGAACACCAGCCTGGGAGTCCCCGACAAAGGCCTCCCAAGACAGGCCCATAGTGGTGTATGTGGTGAGATATGCTATCATCAGCCCAGGCCTCCTAGGTTTGATTAGGTTTTAGGATTCATTCATTGCTTCTTTCTAGCATGTTCCAAGCATACCCTGAACTTCTCAAGTGTAACTAGCACAGAGCTAGTACTCAATAAAGGTTAGTAGGTGTCATTACTCACTCAGCCCTCACAGGACAGAGCAAGCCTCCTTGTACAGGTTTTGCCAGCTTCTTACAGGGCATGCAGCCCAGAATGAGAAGGTATCTTGGACATTGATCTGATGTTATAAATCTGCCACTTCTGGAAGTTCCAGAGTGAGAAAGGAACCCCAGATCAATTTCTGCCACCTACACTATGACTTTCATCACTAGACTGAACCGTTATTCGTTACCTCCTTGCCTGAAACACCTCTTGCTGAGCTCCAGAAGAGCAGGAGGATCAAGACAAAAAGTACTTCAGGACAAGTCTCTGAAGTTGATCTGCTCTTTTCCAAAAACGTATAAATGATAACAATGAAAGTATTAATGTTAATAAATAATCTATCATGAAAGTAAATAATGGTCAAGATGATTGACTAGTTGCCATGATCCAAGTGTATGCATTCTGATTTCATCTCATAAGAGAGTAGTGTTTTATGAGAACCTGCTATCTCCATTTGCAGAGAAAGTAACTAAGACTCTGAAGTTATATGCAGAATTCATGGACAGTAAGTGGCAACACTGGCCTTTGAGGATGAGGCCCCCTCTGAGACCACATTGCCACTCGCCTCTTTGCTGAACTCTGTCATAGCCTAGAGTGTGTTCGGCTCCTTCCATTTCCCTTGACTGCTTGCAGGTTCAGTCTGATGTTACGACTTGTCATTGGCAAGTGGTATTCCCCCTGTGTAAAGTGGACTGGCATCGGTGTCCTGAATAATGCAAGTCCCTTGTTCCTCTCACAACGTTAGATCACTCTGAGGTCTCCAAGTCCATGAGCGTGTGACAGATTCTGCGTGTGTGAAGTTGCACATCATTAAACTCCTAGGTATAGATCTTGATAAGTGCAGTGCAGCCAGCCCTGTAGACACTGCCATACAGAGGATGCCAGCTGACTTCTGAGATGAATGAATAAACAAACTAACTAATGAATAAACAGGCTAACAAACTTACAAGTAAATATTTTAACAGACCTTTGCACATAAATCTATTTTTGTTTAATGTTGACTTTTGGAGTGTATAAAAATTAAGAACAGAACATTTACTAGATTTGATGAAACAAATAAGAAAATCCTTTAAAAGGGATGGGGAGGAAGGGCCTCTGGCATGCATATTTTTTCATTGGGCAAAATGTTCACCCATGAAATTCACCATTTTTTAAGTAGTCAGTTCAGTGATTCACATTTTTGTGCAACCATCCACCTCCCTTCCCAAACTGAAACTCTGCCCCATTAGCATCCCCGCTCCCACCTTCCTCAGCCCTACTCTAAGTAGCTTTGCATTTTAGGGAAGTTCTCACATGACATGATCAGGATGGTAATTAGAGAGTGACAGTTGACATTTGTTACCACTATTACTCAAAAGGTTTGTGGTGAAAATATTTCACAGGTATTTAAAGTGAAATGACATGTGTTCCATTCTTTTTCCTTCCTTAAAATCAGTTTAAAACATTCTTAAGAGATCTTCAAGTTCAGTTTCTTAAAAGTGACATGCCTGTGTTCTCAGACAAATGTTATTACCTGTTCACTTCTCCCAGGAGACTGGAGTCTCCATGTTAAAGTGAGAATACAACCCAAGTACCATTGCTTCTTCCCTATTGTGCCCTCACCCCTGGGCCACAGCTCCAAGCTCATCCCCAGATCCTTGTGCCCTGTTGGCACTCAGCTTCAATATTCCAAGTAGGATGGATGTATTTGGGTGTTTCCAGTTATTTAAAAAAAAAAAACAAATTGATTTACAAAGTTGCATGTAATTCAGAGACATAGGATCCCCCTTCCTCAGATGCATGTCCTCCTTATAACATACCCACAACTGAGGAACCCCCAGTCCTCCAACAAAGTATATGGTGCTTCCCCTCTCCACTGCATCTCCCCCACCATACCCTCTTGCAACCTCACTTCCAAAGTCAGAGATTTGGGAGTTGTTATTGGTTTGTTTTATCTGACCCCTGGTTGTTTCTCTAGCTTCCACATATGAATAAAACCCCTGTTTGTCTTTTCTTCCTGACTTGTTCTGCTTAACATGATTTTCTTCACTTATAAACATGTTATTGAAAATAGCAAAATATACATGTTATTGAAAATAGCGAAAGTTCTTTTTGTATAAATGAGCAGTATCCCATTGTGTGTATATACTATATTCACTAATATATATACACTAATCCACTCTCTATCCTTGAACAATTAGGTTATTTCCATAATTTGACTATAGAACACAGTGCTGTAGCCTGTGTACTATAGGAGTACATAGGAGTACTCCTTTAAATTGGTGTTTGCATTCTTTGGGCAGATACCTAGGAGTGCATTTGTTATATCATATGGTAGATCTATTTTTAATGTCTTGGGAAACCACCACACTGTTTTCCATGGGACCTGGACCTGTCCAAATTCCACATGGAGTTAATGTTGCTGAACAGTGTACCACCCAAGGAAAGGCAGACACGTGTTTATTCATTCATTAATAAGACCTTATGGAGTATCTACCACTATCACCTACCATGTACAGATAGATAAAGCAGTACTATTGTCTTTAAGGGGCTGACATTTTACTATGTTGAAGCATTTAAAACAATCTGTGGTAAAAAGAGAGAGAGGGGGGGTCTGTAAAGGGAGAAGCTGACAAGCAGGGCACAACTAGATCTATGTTGAGGGCAGTTTGACAAAGTGAGGTCTAACCAGGAGGAGAAGGATCTCATCCTGGTGTTTCCTGTCCCTCCTTTACAAAGTGGAGGATGTACACTCTGCTGCCAAAGCTACTGCAGCTCTGGTTCATGGTCTCTTGTGGATTTGGACTTGTCCAGATGATACAGAAATTCTCAACAGAAGTGCTTCTTTCATCTGGACAAAACAGAAACAGCGTCTGTTTCCTCTTATCTCTCATCTTCATCCTCAGCAGTCATGGATGAAAATGTGAGAACTTCTTAGAGCAGGTCTGAGGATCCAACTGTACAAGATTAGTTAACTTGATTATGTGCTTTTGCAAAGTGGGGCTTTTCTTTGGAAACTTAAATGAGGATACACTGACCATTTCCAGATTAGTGTTTTTCAAAAAATCTGAATAGACAACAGGAGACAATAGATCTGGAGGGGAAATGAAACCTTCTATAAGACCTAATGCGATAGCAGCTAGTTGAAGACAGTGGAGCTTCTCTGGAGATTGAGTGGCAAAACAGTCAGCAAGGGATGGGAAGGATCTCACTGTCATCCATGCAGAGAGAGGCCACTGCACTGTGAAGAGGACCTTTGCATAGCCATTGTTAGCAGACCTGAACCTTGAAAAAGCCAAGAATTTAGTTTCCCTGAAACCAGTCCCTAGAAAGCAACATCCCAAACCTTCCTCTGGACTGTCATTTCCTCTTGACCACAAAGAAAACATACTTATTTAAAGAAAGAGCTACTGCTTAACTATGTCAGGTCACCCTAAGTGGTCACACTTACCTGTCATAAAACATAAAGATTCAGGCAAAAATGGCAGACAAATGTAGAACAAAATCATATATATATATATATATGTATGTATGTATGCATGTATGTATGTACACGTATGTGTTTATATATGTGCATATGTGTATACAGTGCTGGTAGACAGCTCTGTTTGGGGGTTGAGGCAGGGTCCTGATTTTTGACTGTCAATTCCCATAGTATAAATACTCCCATAAAGACTGATTCAGGATACCAGCACTTGGCTCACAAAATTCCTCAGTATTTGATTACTGATCCTCCAAGTCAGAGCCAGCTCTTTAAGTCCCCTGTATTTATGTATCATTTGGTCAGCAAAAATAATCTTTTTTAAACATTTGAATTTGAATGCCTTTGGAGAGGACTTGTTCCTATTAGTGATACCTGATCCCTCTATTTCTGTTGGTTGGGTTCCTTTTTTTCATAGAGAAAATAAACAAATGCTTACTGGCTTAGGATTAATTTATAATCCAAGTTTCAGGAGGACAGTGTCACACCTCCATACATGTACCTGCTACACTCCACCCACTGCTGTGGTTCTACTATTATATTTACCCCTTTTTCCTATTCCTCCTACCTTCCCTTCCCCTTTTAATCAGTGTATTTTTTCTTAGTGTCTGAGTTATTTCTTTATGTTTTGTTGGTTGCATTCTTTTCTTTACTGGTAATTTACATATGAATAAATATCATCTGTATTTGTTTTTCACTTTCTTACTTATCTCACTTGGCACAATCACCTCCACTCCATCTGTGTTGTCTCAAAAGATAAGATTTTGTCTCTTTTTTAACAACTGAGTAGTATTCCATTGAGTATATGTACCACAACTTCTTTTTTCAGTCATCTCTCAATGGGCATTTCAGTCGTTTCCATGTCTTTGTTGCTGTGAATCTAGTTGCAGTGATCATAAGGTGGATTTTTTTTAAATTAGTGTTTACATAATCTTGAGATAAATACCTTAAAAAGCAAAATTGCTGAATCATTTGGTATTTATATTTTTAACTTTTTAAAAATTCTCCATATCATTTTCCTTAAAGACTGACCATACCAACTGGCATCACCACCAACACTAAATGAGAGTTTCTCTTTCTACACACCCTCACTAACACTTATTGCATGCAGTCATCTCGATACCAGCCATTCTCACAGGTGTAAAGTAATGATTTTGATTTCCCTTTCCCTAAAAGAAGTGATGATGAACTTGCTGTCATATGTTTATTGGTCATCTGTATGTCTTCTGCAGAGAAATGTCCTTTCAAATCTTCTACCATGTTTGACTGAGTAGTTTGTTTGCTGTTGTTGCTTGAGTTCTTTATATATTGAGGAAATGAACTCTCTGCTGGCTATGTAATTTGCAAATATCTTCTCCCAGTCAGATTTCCTTTTCATTTTTGTGATGGTTTCTATCACTGTCCAAAAGCTGCTAAGTCTGAGGTAGCCCCATTTGTCTATTTTTGTCTTGTTTCCCTTGCACTCATTTGTTGATGTTGTTTTGTTTTATTTTGTTTTTAACTCAAGCCCATTAGCCCCTTTCCATTACTTGCCTGGCTGTTACGTGCTATAGTCTGGGAGGTACAGTGGCTGTTTTTCAGTAATGATCGGGGGTACAGATGTTTTCCAGGATTTTGCCTGTGTCTCTAATATTATGTGACCCTTCCAGGCCTCCATCTCAGCTTCACATGTCAACGTATAAGGAGAAAGTATAAACTGATGTGACCTATTCTTATTCCTCCCTTTAATTTATTCAGTTGACTTTTTAAAGAAAACAAAATATTTATTGAAAGAGATGCAGATTTCAAGTTGCTTGCCACTTTTGGTCAATAACTCTCTGACCTGGGTAATTTACAAAATATATCAGCATTATCTATGACCATACCAACTCTGAACATGCCTCATCTTTTCTGGCCTTAAAAGCTAAATAGGATTGGGCCTAGTTAGTACTTGGATGGGTGACAAACTGTCTCAGAGCCTCTGTATCCTTCATGTTCTTTGCAAATGCTAATCTGTATAGTTGTTGTGAGGATTAAATGATAAACCAGTTACTGATAATAAGAGCAAAAATAACAAAATCTGGCATCTTAGGGGCCCTTACCATGTGACTGGGCCTGTGCTTGGCATTTTGTGGGTACTGTTTAATTAATGCCACAAGCCTTGGTATGAGGGGGCATAATCAGTGGTGGCTGTTGTTTTTTTTTTTGTAATTATTATTTTGGCAATTATAAAAGACCACAGAGATCAAAAGATTGCCTACCTACTATAAGATTATTGTGGGCGTGTCAGTTAAATGCATGCATATAAAAAAGAAATTAAGAATGATTGTCTCTGCTCTCTAGGAGTTTATCTTCGGTAACAATAATTCTGAGATAGGAGGTAGAGGATAGAGTGAAAGAACATGTAGATGGGCAAATATATCAATCTACCAGCATATATACATGTTGGGGTCTTATTATTTTTGCCCTTAGCATGTTTCCTACAAAATGACAATTGGGCAGCGGATATAGAATTCACACATTTATAGGTGTCATTTATCTCATTTAGAGACAAGGGTAAAGCCTCTTTTATATTAAGTTTTATCAGGAAACCTTAGATTTTTGACAAAATATACCCTTTAAATTATAATTACATGGCAAGAATGTCTGTGGCATAGAATATGCATGAGTATAAGGTTTTTGTTTTGTTTTGTTTTTTAATTAACCTTCCAAAAAGTGAACTCAACCTCACATCTACCTCACATCATGCTCATACTACAGAGAACTTATTTAACTTGAACACAAAGTTTGAGGGAGACATTAGACAAAAACTCTGGTTTTAATTAGGATTCATTTTACATGCCTCTGGTAGAATCAGTTTTGTTTCCAAATAAGAAAACAAATTTTAATTTAGGCTTGTGTGTGTGTGCGTGCATGCGTGTGTGTGTGTGTGTGTGTGTGTGTGTGTGTGTGTATCATCGTAAACAGCTTCTTAACAGTTACTTTCAATGAATAATCCAGTAAATGGTGAAGAGTGTTGAGAGCACTACTACAGAGCTGGGAACAAAACTCTAAGAAAGCAACCTACAAAAATCAAACTGCATTGTATTTCATACATATTAGAAGTGAAGATGTGCATTGGAAGCATTTAGAGACTCAAAATCTTACTGACTGATTTAAGACACTCATGTCAGGTATCTGAAAAGTTTAAATTGTTTCATGAAATATGTGGGAAGGTCACGTTTTTAAATTAGTACAGGTTTTTACTTGATATGTGACTTTGTATATGAATGTAGCGGAGTGGATAAACTATGCATTATCTGCAATTACCTGAGGTTTCCAGAACATTCCTAAAACTATTTAAACTCTCAAGTTACATTTCTGAGAATCATTTTAGAAGAATAGGGATCCCCTTATATTTGGGCCTGTGGGGTTCATTAAAACTCATAAATATGTATTACAGTTTATTTTTTGGTAAAAATATTGGCATATCTGCTAAATCATTGACAGTTACATCTTTCATTTTGTTTTTTGATTTGTAGGTTTGTTTAGTTTTGGTTTTTGGTGTCTTTGACGCAGGAAAAGATTCTCCTGAAGTTGAAAAAAGATCAGAAACCATTTGACATCAGGTAGACTCAGTAAACTGAGGTTTATGGCGTCATTAATGAATCCCTTATTTGTAAGCCTTCTAACAAAACAACCTTGGAGACATGAGAAACGACAGTAGTCCCAGTCATGGCCCATTCACTCCTACCTTGTCTCCTCAATGAGCTGACCCAGCAGTGCTGGAATCCAGGCCCATCCCTACATCAGCAAGACTGGCTCCCCCAGCTGCCACGTGGGGACATACACCCAGTTGTCAGGTAAACATGGAGAAGAATCAGTACGGGAGAGTTACTAGCCAGCTTATTAAAGACTGAAAAGACTGGCAAATAAAAACACCTATGGCAAAACACCCTCTCCCCTCTCTCCTCTTTAAAGCATTTCAGAATCTCTGTGCAAAGTTTAGAGTGAAGAAAGTCTGACAGCACAAAAAGGGGGAGAAAGAGAAGGTGCTTACTTGTTATTGCCTAAGTACCATATTTCAATTTTAAAGAGCGTTTTCAACCCACATGCTAGCTACAACCAGTCTTTTCCTAGCCCCGGGCTGAAAGTACATCAGTAATGGAACAACGCCAGATTTGATTATTGGCTGTCAAGACCGTGTACAGAAATCTAGTGACGGGCTCCACGTTATAAAATAGTCCTACCGTAACAGAACTGGTGCTTGTATCAGTTCCAAAGCCTGGGGGCACTATTAAAACATTGACTTCCCCTCATTTCCTCTCACTTTTGATGAGAAGAGGTTGCAGAGGGTCTAGAAACAAGTGATTGGGGAGGGAGCTAAATGTAGAATTAGCCAGGACTAATTGCATTAGTGCTAGAAGCAATAAGTGAAAAATGAGTTTTCTCCCTCCAGTCAAAATCTGACAACTCCATATGTGAAAAGATAAAAATATTTTTTAAAGCACACTTTTAAATAGTCATAAAAGTTATCAAACATGCAACATTAAATACTTATTAAATGCATTTGTAGCTTTGGATAATAGCACCAAAATTTTTTTGACTACAAAGCAACCACTAGAAGCCTAAGATAATAAAGATTTGTTGGTTCAAGCCGCAAAACTTGTGTTCATTTGCTTCAGCATCATTGGAAAGTGCTATAGCAGGTTTTCTGGACACACAGGAGTTTGGAATTAGGGAGAGCCATGAGTGTGTCCTGCTAGTTCAGCACAGGCTAGAGGTTTGGAGTCAGGTTTGAAGCTTACTTAACGCAGTTCAGTGAGCTTGACAAAAAAAACTAAGTGCTGGTAAGAAAAGCTGCATATTTTTATTTTTTGTTTTTAGTTTTGTCATTTGTCATTTTCAGTTTAGTGAGGAAAACCAGTCAAGATTATGGGTCACACAGGAGGTGTTCAGCATTTCCACACATATGGTGACTTTCTATTTGTTAAGACTATAAAGACTTGGTGGGTGACACCTTCCTTTGCT